>JARQOC010000013.1:14688165-14766948 GCA_033576535.1 Allobates femoralis
CTCCACCCATCTCATTAACAAGTATAACACATCTAATAGTGGGGGAGAAAACAAGACTGAGACAAGATCTTCACATCATAGGGAGATCTCATCACACCTTCTTTCCATCTACCTGATCATCCGGAGGAACATCGGGATCTTCTGGATTACAGTCCTGTGGGAGAAGAGGACGGGGACATCTCTCTGGTGTTGTCCTCTTACTGGATAGACCTGGGAGGAGACACATACAGGACTGAATTCTTTCTTTACATACAGATCATTATAGCCGTGTGTATTTAGTCCTATTACCTGGTGATGTGAGGGGATCCTCCATCATGACTATGTCCTTGTACAGATCTCTGTGTCCTTCTAAATACTCCCACTCCTCCATGGAGAAATAGACGGAGACGTCCTGACACCTTATAGGAACCTGACACATACAATGATAGCCGCATTGTCATCATTCCCCCATCCCTTCATAGCGTTACTGTATAATGTCCCAGCAGCAGCATTCCCAGCAGTGTCACCTCTCCAGTCAGCAGCTCAATCATCCTGTAGGTGAGTTCTAGGATCTTCTGCTTATTGATGTCCTCATGTATCAGGGGGTGAGGTGGAGGCCCCGTGATTGGGCTCAGGGCTCTTCCCTCACACTGTACAGGGTGTACTGACAGCACAGATCACTCCAGCTCTTCTTCACCACTGTTAATCCTGGTTATGGAGAGGAGACACATTAATAAATCTCACTCCAGACATCTCCAGAGTCCTCACCTCTCCAGCTCTGTCCGTTATTCTGTTCATAGATAAGAATGATGTTTGGGTGAGCGCTGGGATATGAAGACAGCTACACTTCAACAAGTATTTTACCTGTAAGTTTATTGTTCAAATCACACTAGGTCCTCTCCCACAACATGTTTCGACGCTCAGGGCGTCTTCCTCATAGTGAAGGAAGAAGACGCCCTGAGCGTCGAAACATGTTGTGGGAGAGGACCTAGTGTGATTTGAACAATAAACTTACAGGTAAAATACTTTTGAAGTGTAGCTGTCTTCATATCCCAGCGATCACCCAAACATCGTTTTATTCCATTGCCTGCATATCCATCTCCCTATGGGGAGAGCGGTGGAGCAGCTCCGGAGGAGAAGACAAGTCTAACAGAGGAGAGGAAAACACGTGACGGATCACGTGCAATTACACAGGCGGACACCGAGGAAAAAGGGAAAGAAATCCACACCGTCCAGAGAAAGACCCCGTGCACTCACTAAGTGAGCCCCCCTGTTGTGCGGACAGCACAACAGGAAAAGGTGAGTGTAATGGTGACTTAACAGAGGGTGGATATAAAACATAAAGCAGCGTGGCGCAACCAATTTCTATATCTCATTATAGATAAGAATGATCTCATGTGACATTGTCATCTCTCACCTCTCCAGTAACAAGGAAGAGGATCTCTAGGGTGAGAGGTAAGATCCTCTCGCCATCTTGTCCCTGTCCAGATCCATCCTTGATGGTCAATCAGGAGAATTCTCTTCTATAGAAGATGTGAGAGGATCCGATATTGTAGAGACCTGAATGGGGGAAGAGACGATGGGACATCAGAAAGATCCTGGGTAATAATACAATTACTGGAGACTCCGATCACCGCAGACAGAACTGATGGGGACAAGTCTGGAACATGATACATGTTATACACACGGCTCCGCTCCGCCGACCACCCCTCGTACACCGCACTCGCGCTCCGCTCCGCACACCTCGTACACGCGCGGCTCCCCTCCGCACACCTCGTACACCGCGGCTGCTCCTACACCTCGCACACCTCGTACACGCGCGGCTCCGCTCCTCACACCTCGTACACCGCGGCTCGCCCGTACCCTCGCACACACGCGCTCCCTCCGTACACCCGCCACCGCGCTCCGCCACACCTCGTACACACGCGGCTCCGCTCTCCGCACACACCCTCGCTTACACCTGCACGCGGCTCCGCTCCGCTACACCTCGTACACACGCGCTCCGCTCCGTCACCTCGTACACGCGCTCCGCTCCCTACACCTCGTACACACGCCGCTTCGCTCCGACACCTCGTACACCGCGGCTCCGCTCCGACACCTCGTACACGCGCCGCGGCTCCGCTCCGTACACCTCGTACACGCGCGGCTCCGCTCCGTACACCTCGTACACCGGCTCCGCTCCGTACACCTCGTACACGCGGGCTCCGCTCCGTACACCTCGTCACACCGGCGCTCCGCTACACCGTACACCACTTCGTACACACACCGGCTCCGCTCCGTACACACTCGTACACCCGGCTCGCTGCACCCGTACACACGGCTCCGCTCCGTACACCTCGTACACACACGGCTCCCTCCGACCTCGTACACCACTCGTACACACACGGCTCCGCTCCGTCCTACACCTCGTACACATCGGCTCCGCTCCGTACACCTCGTACACTCGGCTCCGCTCCTACACCTCGTACACACCGGCTCGCGCCTCACACACGCGGCTCCCACCGTACACCTCGTACACACACGGCTCCGCTCCGTACACCGGCTACCCGCCCGCTCCCTGTACATTACACACGGCTCCGCTCCGTACCTCGTACACACTCGGCTCTGCTCCGTACACCTCGTACACACTCGGCTCTGCTCCGTACACCTCGTACACACTCGGCTCCGCTCCGTACACCTCGTACACACTCGGCTCCGCTCCGTACACCTTCGTACACACCGCTCCGCTCGTACACCTCGTACACACTCGGCTCCTACTGTACACCTCGTACACGCCGACTCGGCTCCGTCGTACACCTCGTACCACGCGGCTCCGCTCGTACACCTCGTACACGACTCGGCTCCGCTCCGTACACCTCGTACACCGCGGCTCCGCTCCGTACACCTGTACACACCTCGCTCGCACGGCTCCGCTCCGTACACTCGTACCACACGGCTCCGCTCCGTACACCTCGTACACCCGGCTCCGCTCCGTACACCTCGTACACACGCGGCTCCGCTCCGTACACCTCGTACACACACGGCTCCGCTCCGTACACCTCGTACACGGCCGCTCCGCTCCGTACACCTCGTACACACGCGGCTCCGCTCCGTACACCTCGTACACACCGGCTCCGCTCCGTACACCTCGTACACACGCGGCTCCGCTCCGTACACCTCGTACACACCGGCTCCGCTCCGTACACCTCGTACACACGCGGCTCCGCTCCGTACACCTCGTACACATCGGCTCCGCTCCGTACACCTCGTACACTCGGCTCCGCTCCGTACACCTCGTACACTCCGGTCGCTCACGTACATCTACACAGCGGCTCCCTCCGTACACCTCGTACACACACGGCTCCGCTCCGTACACCTCGTACACACGGCTCCGCCCGTACACCTCGTACTACACGGCTCCGCTCCGTACACCTCGTACACACACGGCTCGCTCCGCTCTCACCAGGCTCCGTACACCTCGTACACACACGGCTCCGCTCCGTACACCTCGTACACACACGGCTCCGCTCCGTACACCTCGTACACACTCGGCTCCGCTCCGTGCACCTCGTACACACACGGCTCCGCTCCGTCACCTCGTACACACACGGCTCCGCTCCGTGCACCTCGTACACACACGGCTCCGCTCCGTACACCTCGTACACACACGGCTCCGCTCCGTACACCTCTACACACACGGCTCCGCTCCGTACACCTCAACACACACGGCTCCGCTCCGTACACCTCGTACACACCGGCTCCGCTTCCGTACACCTCGTACACACACGGCTCCGCTCCGTACACCTCGTACACACACGGCTCCGCTCCGTACACCTCGTACACACACGGCTCCGCTCCGTACACCTCGTACACACTCGGCTCCGCTCCGTACACCTCGTACACACTCGGCTCCGCTTCGTACACCTCGTACACACGGCTCCGCTCCGTACACCTCGTACACACGGCTCCCTCCGACACCTCGTACACACGCTCCGCTCCGCACACCTCGTACACACTACGCGCATCGTCACACGTGCCCTCGTACAACACGGCTCCGCTCCGACTCCTCGTACACACGGCTCCGCTCCGTACTCCTCGTACACACACGGCTCTGCTCCGTACACCTCGTACACACGGCTCCGCTCCGTACACCTCGTACACACAGGCTCCGCTCCGCTACACCTGTACACAGGGCTCCGCTCCGGACACCTCGTACACACACGGCTCCGCTCCGTACACCTCGTACACACACGGCTCCCTCCGTACACCTTCGTACACACACGGCTCCTCTCCGACACCTCGTACACACGGCTCCGCTCCGTACACCTCGTACACTCGGCTCCGCTCTCCACATAACCTTCCCCTCATCCAGCACAAGACAGTGATCGGATTGGTTGCCATGGGGACCGGCTCTCCCGCTCTTTCTCCACAATCTATCACTCACATCTCCCGGGGCCGCAGCCACGACTCTTACCTCCAGGGCGGCTACATGAGGGGATGACGTCACCGGAAAGGGCGGGGCCTATTAACCTAGTGTGAAAATTGATCTTAGGCTCTAGTGGGAGGAGCTTGTCTGACTGATAGTGATGTCACCGAAATAGCCTCAGTCATGTGTGCTGCTTCAGTTGTGACGTCACATGAGAAGGCGGGGCCTCAGACTATTTTGCAGCCAATCATATGGCTCCGGGGGGAGAGCTTGGCGATATCCCAGTATAGGGCGGGGCCTCCTCAGTCCAGACTTTGACCTATCAGCTTCCGGAAGTGACTGTGGCGTATGCGGCCCCGGGAGATGTGAGTGATAGAGAAAGAGCGGGAGAGCCGGTCCCCATGGCAACCAATCCGATCGCTGCTTCCATCCCCTGCTGTGTGTGAGGCATGAGACAAGGATTCTTATTGGTTGTTGTAGGGAGCGGTGTGACAGGCTCCTCCCTCTGTCGGGCGGCATCATTGGGGGCCACAGCATGGTTGAGTCTAGAGAATACAGGCTGCTTGCAGGGAAAGTATAGGCTCCTTCCAGGTATATATTAGCGGCTACATCAGAATGTACAGGCTCCTTCCAGGTCCTGACTGCAGCCCATACAGTCTAGCTGGTTCACTACTAAAGACACTAGAGAATACAGGCTCCTTCCAGAATAGCGCTAATAGAACGTACAGGCTCCTTCCAGGTATATATAGTGGCTACATCAGAATGTATGGCTCCTTCCAGTCCTGACTGCAGCCATACAGTAGCCAATACAGGCTCCTTCCAGGTCCTGACTGCAGCCTATACAGTCTAGCTGGTTCACTATTGAAGACACTACAGAATACAGGCTCCTTCCAGGTGTATATTAATGGTTACATCAAATGTATGGTCTCCTTCCAGGTCCTTACTGCAGGCCATACAGCCTAGCTGGTTCACCGCTGAAGACACTACAGTGGGGGCTGCTTCCTGGTACATATTAGTGACTACATTGGATGTATGAGCTCCTTCCAGACAGGGCGTAACGATCGGGCTCATAAGGGTCATGACCGGCCCGCCGACCACTGACCCCAGCGCCTGCTTCACATGGATGTGTGTCCCCGTGGATGACATCTCTGTCACTGCACGGCAGTCTGCCCTGGCCAGTCCCAAGGCAGTCCTATGGCCGCCGGAGGACTGGCACTTTACCTTTAATTGCGTCTGGAAAACCTAGTCGTTCCGCGGCCCAGTATGCAGCACCGTGATGAGGTCATCACACTGCGGCATCCGGGAATGGCAAGCTGCACTCCATGGAGGAGCTGGAGAATCTACCCTATTTCCCCGAAATTAAGACATACCCTGAAAATAAGACATACTAAGGGGGTTTGCATAGCTGCTAAATATAAGTATCAATATGGCCGTGGAATGAGAGGCACATGTACCACAGGGCTCCTACCATCCTGCCCTAATCTCTACCATCCCACAAATGTGGCACCTCTCATCGCCTCTATCGTAGCCCTATCCCGTTGGGGCACCACTGAGGCACACATAGCTGTTCCCCTTTTCCTCTGGGTAGTTCATGAGGCCACTGAAGACTACTCTGCAGGTATCGTCCCCCCCTCCCACCTTAAGGCCGCCAGCTTACATCTATCCCTGACAGAGGCCCATCCACCAACCTCTGGGCCGAGAAGTCACTGGACCCCCCCTGGCGAGCACCGCCCGAACCTGACGAGCCCCTTCCCAGCCGCAACTGTGATGGCCGCAAGCGGGTCCCCCGCTTCCATTCTGCTCCCCGGCCTGGCTTGGCAGTTCCGTTCATCTTCAGCAATGGCCCGTCCCGGCTGTACCTCTATACTGGCCCGTCCACTTATACTGCTACCTCTGCATACCGGAGCTTCTTAGCTCTGGCCACGACCCCTCCTATCTCCTACATCCTTGTCCTGCACCAAAGACACAGGCCCAGGGAAGCACCTTACAGTACAAGCCGATGGGCTTGCCACGCACCAGCCCCTGCCAAATGCCTGCACCAGCAGCACAACGCCAACGGCCTACACCCTGGCATTGATTCATCACCACCGCTCATCTCTTGCTGCTGCTGACCTCCAGCTGCATCTGATCCCCGGCCACACCTGATTTCCGGCTACATCTGATCCCTGGCTATACCAGACCCCTGGCTGCGTCTGATCCCTAGCTGCACCTGATTTCAAGCTGCATCTGATCCCTGGTTGCACCTGATCCCTAGCTGCATCTGACCCCTGGCTGCATCTAATCCCTGACTGCATCAGATCCCTGGCTGCACCTGACCCTTGGCTGCATTTCATCCTCGGCTGCATCTAATCCCTTGCTACATCAGACCCTTGTCTGCATCTCATCCCGTGCCATACCTCATTCCTATGTGTTATAGACTTGGTCCTGACTTGACACGACTTCATCGCTACCACACATCTCTTCGCTGCATCTGATCCCTGGCAGCATCTGCTCCCCTGGCTGCTTCTCACCCCTGCTGCACCTCATCACTACGTGCTGCAGTACATAGTTACGTGCTGCAGTACATAGTTACTGTCAACTATGTTTCCTCTTATTTTTACCCTAACCCCTATACTACTTCTTTTCATAGTAACTCCATTTATCCATCCACCCAGTAATGAAGTAATACTCTCTCCCTCTATCCTGTCCAGCCAACTCACCTCCTCCACAGAACTATTTCTTCACATACAACATACAATCCTTTGTCTCCAAACATGCACGTAACCTCTCCTACCCCCACCATCTGACCCTCTCCCTGTTTCTCCTACTTGCTGATGACATATTTCCAAATCCTGGACCCCTCATCACATCTCCAGTTACTTTTAACCGATAACCACGCTCCAACTTTAACCTCCGCAACCTTAATAACCTTATACCCATTCGACCAGCCCCAGCTCCCCCAATCCCTCTACCTGGATCACTATGGAACACTCACTGTATCTGCAACAAACTCTCTTACATCCACAACCTCTTCACCACTAACAATCTCTCATTCATCGGCATAACTGAAACCTGGCTCACCCCGATGCAGCCTCCTCAGCTGCACTTTCCTATAGTGGTCTCAGTCTCTCTCATACCCCCCGCCCTAGCAACAAGCATGGTGGAGGGATGGGCTTACTCCTGTCTGACAATTGGTCCTTTACGCCAATCCCACTGCCACTCTCTGCTACTCTCCCCTCTTTCAAGGTACACTCTGTCGTATCTACTCCCCCTGCAAACTTCAGTTAGCTGTTATCTACGGCCCCCCCAGAATCATTCTCCACTTTTCTTGACCACTTCACCACCTGGCTACTCCACTTCCTCTCTGCAGACATCCCCACTACCATCATGGGCGACTTCAACATCCCCATTGACACTCCCCACCCTGCTGCCTCTAAACTTCTATCACTCACTGCATCCTTTTTGGCTCTCTCAATGGTCCTCCTCTGCCACTCATAAAGATGGCCACACACTCAACCTCATATTCCCCTGCCTGTGTTCCTTCACTAACCTCTCCAACCCACCCCTCTCCCTGTCCGACCTCAATCTACTGACTTTCTCTTCCCTCTCCTTTCCTAATACAATACCCCCACTCCACAAACCCACTCATCCTTGAAGAAATCTCAACCATATTGATCTGCACTCATTCTCAGAATCCCTTCTCCCACTTGCAGGCATAGCATCCTTACATGACGCAGATGCTGCTGCCGCCCTATATAACCCCACAGTAACTTCTGCCCTCAACTTAGCTGCCCCCTCACATTCAACAAACTTCGCACAAACAGGCAGCCCTGGCACACCAGCCTCACAAAAGACCTGAGACGGGCTTCCAGGGTTGCTGAGCAGAGATGAAAGAGATCCCATTCCGCCAAGCACTTGGCCATGTATAAGCAGTCCCTCACCAGCTTCAAGTCTGCACTCACTGCCACAAAACAAACCTACTTCTCATCTCTAATAACCTTCCTGTCTCACAATCCTAAACATCTATTCAAAACTCTCAATTCTCTACTCCGTCCCCTGCACCTCCTCCCTCTCCTATCATATCTGTGGACGATGCAGGTTCATCCCTGGACCGGATCACACCGCAGTGTGAAGCCGCCCTAAGGCTGGTTTCACACTGCAGTTTTTTCCCTGATCAGGTTCGATCAGGTTTGGATGCCAAAACCAGGAGAGGAACTTGCAGAGAAAAAGAATAATTGAAAGATTGACACCTGTTCTGAGTTTTGGAGACACTCCTGGTTTTGACACACAAACCTGATCGAACCTGATCAGGGAAAAAAATGCAGTGTGAAGCCAGCCTGAGTCTTGCACGGACACACGCTCTGACTGCTTGTATTACGGTACTGTCAGCACTTTCTCATTGCAACGTTTGCTGACTCTCCTCAGCTGAGTGACAGCTGCATAGAAATGCACGCTGTCACTCTCAGGTCAGGAGAGCCACAGTGGACGGCTGTCAGAAAGTGCCAGCTAATGAATATTCACCCACTTGCCCAACCCAATTAAACTAGAACGACACCTGCTGTCTTCCTGCTGTTGATGAAGTATTGCATAGCAATGCACAACAGCACTCCGGGCCTGAGTGTGACACTGTTTTTTTTTCATCCAGCTGTCACCCTCAGCCAGAAGATTCACGGTGCGATGCGATCCTCGATCAATACAGTAGACAGAGTGCGGTTGAATATGCATTAGCTTAATTAGCTGACACTTTCTCACCACGACCCCATGGCACTCCTGAGCAGAGGGTGACAGAAATACACTTTTGTCATTTCAGCCTAGGAGTGCTGCAGTGTATCACGATCCTCTATCACTACAGCAGGCAGAGTGTGGGTGTTGATCAGGGTTCAGAGGGTTGGGCAAGAAGGTGAATCTTCACTAGCTTAATTACCCATGACTTTTCTCACCATAAGGCCAGTTTCACATCACAATTTCTGGCTGTCCGTGGGGATCCGTGTTTTGACAGGATCACCACGGATCCCTGCAATCGGATGGCAAATAGCCATCCGTTTCTGATTTAATGCAGGATCCGTGTGGATCCTGTTCTCCCTGCATCTTCTTTTATCCATGCTCCCCCCTGTCGTCACCCCTATCCTCTCCCCTCCTTTATCTGAAAAATGAAGAAAAAAATCCTCTCAGAGGATACATTACCTTCCGTCGGCTCCATACGACAGTCACTAATGCAGGGGTGGGGAACCTTTTCTCTGCAAAGGGCCATTTGGAAATTTAGAATATCATTCGAGGGCCGTACGACACACGGGTACACGGGGGCCAGAGGCGCACGGGTACACGGGGGACAAAGGCGCACGACACACGGGTACACGGGGCCAGAGGCGCACGGGTACAAGGTGGCCAGAGGCGCACGGGTACATGGGGGCCAGAGGCGCGTGACACACGGGTACATGGGGGGCTAGAGGTGCACGACACACAGGTACAAGGGGGCCAAAGGCGCATGACACACGGTTACACGGGGGACAGGCGCACGACACATGGGCACACAGGGGCCAGAGGCGCGTGACACACGGGTGCACGGGGCCACAGCCGCAAGACACGTGTACACAGGGGCCTGAGGTGCATGACACACAAGTACACAGGGGGCAGAGCAAAAAGAGATCCAGCAACACATCCAAATGAAGGTAGATAAAAATCAATGTGGACATATATGATTTTAACATGGCTTCACATGATTTTTATCTCCCTCCCTTGGCTATGTTTCTGGATGCAGCTCCTTCTTATACTGCTGACAGTTTTCATCCCTGCACAGCCGACGATCACAGAGCAGACACTTTATTTATTTACTTATCTGACACCTTTAGATTTACTCACAGACTTCCCGAGGTGGAGGAATTGTTTATTTAAGATAAGCAGGAGGTGATTGTAATCCTCCCAGGAGCTGAGCTGGACAGTGCAGAGGCTCCTGCTTCACAGAACGCCTCACGCTGACTATGTTTCAGGTCGGAGACAATTCCGGCACGCACCGCTGCTGATTTAAAGGGACCGCGCTACAAATAAAAGCAAAGTGGCCACGAGCTGGATCAGGTAACATGGCAGGCCGGACCCGGCCTGGGGACCGGACGTTCCCCACCACTGCACTAATGTATCCTCTGGGAGGATTTTTTTATTTTTTAGATACCGGAGGGAGGAGGACAGGGGGGAGAGGATAGTGGGGAGCAGAGATAGAAGAGGGACAGACGGAGTGACAGGGACAGGCAGGGTTATGTACTGGGCACTGCCTCTGGGCGGGCTCAGTACATAATCACGGAGCCGACATCGGATCTGATGTCCATAGGCTCCCATTGTGTAGCCCTATGGGCCATCATGGATCTGTCACGGATCTGTGGTGTCCAATTTTAGTCACGGACACCAAAATCACAGCAGGCTGTGATTTTGGCTCCGTGAATAAATCGGAAGGCTGCTTAAATCGGATGGCAAAAAGGACACATCCGAGCACAATCCGAGCCCATAGGGCTACATGGGAGCACAAATCGCATCCGTTTTGAAACTGATACACTCGGATGCCTCAAAATCGTGATGTAAAACCGGCCTTACATAACATTTTGCATCGGTTCACATGTATTCAGTGCTCTAAGCTAAGCACTTCCTATATATCTGAAACACACAGTTCATATGAAACTCAAGGTGGATCCATTTACTGAGGCGACAGCTTTGCTCCAGACTCAAACCTGTGGTCACCTGCTCTTTTGTGCTTAAAAATAGGGATACTGTCGGATCATAAGCCAGACACTATTCAGACACAATCCCTTATGGAAAATGCCCTTTAATGAGGCAGAGGGAGACACTGGACAAAGTATTTCAAATGTTTACACATAATCCCTGGTGTAAGTGATCAGCGTTTAGCACAAGATAAGTGTGAGCTGAGCCTAATGGCCACTTTACACGTCCCAACATCGGTCCAATATTGAATACAACGCCGCGGGAGCTCGCTTTTTGTGGGCAGAATTCCAAGATCGCACAGGAGATGTTACACAGCGCGATGTCGGCAGGCAACGCCACTGCAATGTGAACACCCCCTTGTACAGCCGACCCAGGAACGACCATTTAACATGGGAGAGAATAGGGGAAGTTGTACTCCACATCGTTGTTGGGCTTTTACACAGCACGATCCGGCCACATCGTCCATCCAATATCGGCCCGTTGGAGAGC
Organism: Allobates femoralis; assembly: GCA_033576535.1. Lineage (NCBI taxonomy): Eukaryota > Metazoa > Chordata > Amphibia > Anura > Aromobatidae > Allobates > Allobates femoralis. The sequence continues at coordinate 14,699,726 of JARQOC010000013.1, forward strand.
AGGCTCATTTGATCCCCGATATCGTTTTGGCATCGTATTGGACATTTATACCATACAACGCACGAACGATATCGGGGCCAACGCACGAACTACGTGACATTTTATCGGAGTTGGACGCCGATATTGGGACGTGTAAAGTGGCCATTACTAAGGATCTTTAGGAGGAAAAATAAATCAACAGCAGGTCAAGAATTGCTTTTATTTATTTCATTTATACTGTGCGGTATAGATGATTAAACAGTTTTATTCTTGGATCGGTGCAATCACAGCAATACCAGATTTAGATCTTATTTTTATGTTTGGCTGCTATTACACAAACGAAGAAACGCTGCGTGTTTGATTTGGTTCACATTTTGCATTGCCTTATATTGAGAGCTCTGCTTTTTATGTAAATGTGCCAAAATAGTCATGTGAGGGCTTTTTTATGTGTGTGACGAGTTGTATTGGTAATATTTTCGGCCACACATTTTTTTCATTACTTTCTTATTTTTAATAAGCACGTCACCCTCTCCCTCCGTTTGATTCACATAGTCTTCACCCACCTCCTCCTTCCTGTTTGTTTCACATATATCGCCCCCACACTCTTCCCCCATTTGCTGCTCTTACACTCCCCACCCTCTCTCCTTTTCAGTGATTACATTACAGAAAAGGAAGGGGGGTGGGGGAGCAAAGTGTCTTCAGCTCCTGTATGGAGGGCTTTACACCATCCTTCTGTCACCTTTGCAGGCACTGTCGAGTGACGTCAACTGACCTGATGACGTTGCTGATGTCTCCCTGGCTGATGTCTCCTGACCTGGACTGCCGGTAAAAGTGTGCTGCTTCCAATGTACAGAGTGTTTGACACTTGTAAAACTGATTGCAGGAAACCAGCATGTGGCAGTTTCTCTGACCCACTGGCAGCTGACAACGTGTCAGAGAATAGCTGGCTCCTACTATGGGGGGGAAGGCAACATATGCAGCCGGCACGAAGATATCGTAGGCGATGCATCAAAAGGCCCAATGGTGCCCCCCTGCCTGCTGTGCCCAGGGCAGATATCCCACCAGTGCCCCCCTAGATACACCACCGATTATAGAAATGAAAATTCTGCCCATTGCTCTCAAACAGTTTTATTATATCAAATATATAAAATAATTGTAACAAAAAGGAGAAAGTTATACATATTTTTATACAAATGTAGAACAATGAACTTTACAAATCAATATATAAAGAAGTGACGTCGGAGATAAGTTACAATGAAAGCAAAATCCTTTTTGACCCAAGTTCCCTGCGCTTCAGTTATGAAAATTCTTGAAAAATCTGATTTCTGTATTTATGATAAAATTTATCGTTTAATACATTGGAGAAGACACGAGCGCGGGTATATCTTTTGCAACTCGCGGACATGCAATCTTGTAGCCATGAGATATGCCGGCATCAGGAAGGTAGTGTCCATTTGAGCCGTCCAGATAACGCCAGAGGTCCGATGTCCCCAGAGAAGAATATGTGAAATGACCAGCAAGGTGACCTGGTGGCTGCAAAAAATTAAAATCGGAGAAAGGGGAGGGGGCGAGTGCGAGAAAGATGGAAAAGGAGGAGGGTGGAGAAAGGAGGAGGAGGGGGGGCAGAGAAAGGCGGAGGAGGAGGGGGGGCGGAGAAAGGCGGAGGAGGGGGGCAGAGAAAGGCGGAGGAGGAGGGGGGCGGAGAAAGGCGGAGGAGGAGGGGGGGCGGAGAAAGGCGGAGGAGGAGGAGGGGGCAGAAAAAGGCAGAACAAAAAAGGAGGAGGGGGCGTAGAAAGGAGGAGGGGGGCGGAGAAAGGAGGAGGGGGGCGGAGAAAGGAGGAGGGGGGGCAGAGAAAGGAGGAGGGGGGCGGAGAAAGGAGGAGGGGGGCGGAGAAAGGAGGAGGAGGGGCGGAGAAAGGAGGAGGAGGGGGCGTGAAAGGAGGAGGGGGGCGTAGAAAGGAGGAGGGGGGCGTAGAAAGGAGGAGGGGGGCGTAGAAAGGAGGAGGGGGCGAGAAAGGAGGAGGGGGGCGGAGAAAGGAGGAGGGGGGCGGAGAAAGGAGGAGGGGGGGCGGAGAAAGGAGGAGGAGGGGGGCGGAGAAAGGAGGAGGAGGGGGGCGGAGAAAGGAGGAGGGGGCGGAGAAAGGAGGAGGGGCGGAGAGAAGGAGGAGGAGGGGGCGGAGAAAGGAGGAGGAGGGGGGGAGAGAAAGGAGGAGGAGGAGGGGCGGAGAAAGGAGGGGGAAAAGGGAGGAGGGGGAGGAGAAAGGCGGAAAAGGGAGGAGGGGGAGGAGAAAGGCGGAAAAGGGAGGAGGGGGAGGAGAAAGGCGGAAAAGGGAGGAGGGGGAGGAAAAGGCGGAAAAGGGAGGAGGGGGAGGAAAAAGGCGGAAAAGGGAGGAGGGGGAGGAAAAAGGCGGAAAAGGGAGGAGGGGGAGGAAAAAGGCGGAAAAGGGAGGAGGGGGAGGAAAAAGGCGGAAAAGGGAGGAGGGGGAGGAGAAAGGCGGAAAAGGAGGAGGGGGAGGAGAAAGGCGGAAAAGGAGGAGGGGGAGGAGAAAGGCGGAAAAGGAGGAGGGGGAGGAGAAAGGCGGAAAAGGAGGAGGGGGAGAAGGCGGAAAAGGAGGAGGGGGAGAGAAGGCGGAAAAGGAGGAGGGGGGAGAAGGCGGAAAAGGAGGAGAAGGGGAGAAAGCTTGCCCAAAAGAAAATAAAAGGGCAAGAGACCCCAAGACAGCAAACCCTAGCAAGCTAAGAGATCGAGAGAGGGAGGGTTGTTTGGAGTGATTATACTCATCTGACATTATCAGGCTCCACAGTGTCACCTCTTCAACGGCCTCACATGGATTGTAGAGACGAGCAGCGATTAAATGTTCTCCACAGGGCAGTGACCCTGCTGTAGATGGGGGAAATCCACAATACCTAGAACAGAAAAAAAAAAAATAAATCATGCAGAAACACTCGATACAAGTTGTGCCTGACTCCTATGGAAACAAGGCTAAAATTGATCCGCAGAGTCCGAGGACAGAACACGGCCCGAAAAGTGTAGCCATCTTTTTTTATGTAGTTTCAAACTTCTTGGTGGCCGAGCAGAAACACAGAGTCCTGCGTCCCCCAATACTATTAGTAAAAAAAAAAGTTTTAAAGGGAGCCTGTCACCACGCAGGGCCTATTACACTAAAAGCCACCTTCAGCAGCGCCTATGCTGCATTTAGTGAAGGAGGGAATGTGGCTCTTGTCCCCCTACCTACCCGGACACCAAAATAATCACTTTATGAGAAATTATTTTAGGTTCGGGAGGTATACTCCCCTCCCAGGACCTAAACCCATCGCTGCTGTTACCCCACCTCTGGGACCCTCCTACTCTGTTCCTTGCGAGTGGTGCAGATCTCTCAGCTCTTGGGCATCTCCGTGAGCTCTGCCTGGAAGCTGAGGTCAGATGGTATCACGTAGGCACCAGATCCCGCCCAGAGTGCTCTTATGCTGTACTAGATGTTGGCCCGATTCTAACGCATCGGGCATTCTAGACTATGTATGTAGTTTATTTATGAGGATTTAAGAATAATGCAAAGGGAAGCTGGGTTTAAATCCTGCGCCAATATCGCTGATTGCTGGCAAGGGAACCGGCCGGGCGCAACGAATCAGCAAAGCGTGGTTGAAATTCCGCACCAATTTGCGGGCAAACTGTCCCTGTTGCTGATTGATTGGTTAGGCCAGCCGCCCGCGACCAGCAATGCAGGATTTGCGTTACAGACAAAAGTAGACAATTATATAGTAGATAGCTACAGCAGTATCGGTGTGCAACGGTGCCAGTGAGCAGTGGTGCCGGAGTCCAGGAGGGGACGGCGGGTGCAGTCAGGAGGGGGCCAGGGCACAGCGGGCAGGAGGGGGCCGGGTGCAGGCAGTAGGGGGTCAGGAAAGAGCGGGCGGGTGCAGGCAGGAGGGGGCCGGGGAAGAGTGGATGGGTGCAGGCAGGAGGGGGCTCGGGGACAGCGGCTTGGTGCGAGCAGGAGGGGGCTGGGGAACAGCGGCGGGGTGAGGGCAAGAGGGGGTCCCTCCTGCCCACACCCGGCCGCTGTTCCACGGTTCACTCCTGCCCGCAGCAGAGTGCTTAGCAGAGTGTGCGCGGTGGCTCGGTGGTTGGCAGAGTGCGCGGTGGCTCGGTGGTTGGCAGAGTGCGCGGTGGCTCGGTGGTTGGCAGAGTGCGCGGTGGCTCGGTGGTTGGCAGAGTGCGCGGCGGCTCGGTGGTTGGCAGAGTGCGCGGCGGCTCGGTGGTTGGCAGAGTGCGCGGCGGCTCGGTGGTTGGCAGAGTGCGCGGCGGCTCGGTGGTTGGCAGAGTGCGCGGCGGCTCGGTGGTTGGCAGAGTGCGCGGCGGCTCGGTGGTTGGCAGAGTGCGCGGCGGCTCGGTGGTTGGCAGAGTGCGCGGCGGCTCGGTGGTTGGCAGAGTGCGCGGCGGCTCGGTGGTTGGCAGAGTGCGCGGCGGCTCGGTGGTTGGCAGAGTGCGCGGCGGCTCGGTGGTTGGCAGAGTGCGCGGCGGCTCGGTGGTTGGCAGAGTGCGCGGCGGCTCGGTGGTTGGCAGAGTGCGCGGCGGCTCGGTGGTTGGCAGAGTGCGCGGCGGCTCGGTGGTTGGCAGAGTGCGCGGCGGCTCGGTGGTTGGCAGAGTGCGCGGCGGCTCGGTGGTTGGCAGAGTGCGCGGCGGCTCGGTGGTTGGCAGAGTGCGCGGCGGCTCGGTGGTTGGCAGAGTGCGCGGCGGCTCGGTGGTTGGCAGAGTGCGCGGCGGCTCGGTGGTTGGCAGAGTGCGCGGCGGCTCGGTGGTTGGCAGAGGTGCGCGGCGGGCAGAGTGGTTGGCAGCTGCGCGGCGGGCAGAGTGGTTGGCAGCTGCGCGGCGGGCAGAGTGGTTGGCAGCTGCGCGGCGGGCAGAGTGGTTGGCAGCTGCGCGGCGGGCAGAGTGGTTGGCAGCTGCGCGGCGGGCAGAGTGGTCGGCGCAGCTGCGCGGCGGGCAGAGTGGTCGGCGCAGCTGCGCGGCGGGCAGAGTGGTCGGCGCAGCTGCGCGGCGGGCAGGATGGAGCCGGAGTGGGAGGGGCGGGGGGGAGATGCATGATGGGGGGAGCCGGGGGACGCAGGATGGGGGAGCAGGACGGAGCCGGGGGGGGGGTCAGGATGTAGGCGCTCCTCCTGCCCCCCTCTCTCCCCATGGCCCCCCCTCCCTCTGCTGCCCTTACTCCCCCGCTCCTCAATGGTGATAAAAATAAAAAAAGCCCATAAGGATACTTACCCTCCGCAGCCGCGCTCCACCTGTCTTCTAAGTATCCTTATGGGCTTTTTTTAAATTTTTATCATCACTGAGGAGCAGGGGGGCAGGGTGAGTGGGGGTCGCGGGGAGCGGTGGGGCAGAGGGAGGGGGGGGGCCGCGGGGGGCAGGAAGAGCGGATCGGGGCAGGAGGAGCGGGGACGCAGGAGGGACAGGGCGCAGGAGAGGCCGCGATGGCGAGAGTGAGGCAGTATTAGCCCCGCTCTCGCTAATGGTCGGCCATCTTGCTTAGGGATACAGCCGGCTTCCGTCAGAATGTGACGTCATTTCGATGACATACTGACGGAAGCTGGCTTAGGGTTTTATTAGAATAGATACAGACTGCGTGGCTGGGAATCTGGCAAGGAGGGAACAGGCGCAGTCACGCTGTTTCCGCAGGCACCAGATTTGAACCATGTGAGATGCCCGAGAGCTGAGAGATCTGCGAAGGTGCCGAGGCCGCTCTTGAGGAACAAATATATAATAAAGAGGACAAGAGTGGATCATGTGCAATTGTAGAGTTTATTTCCGCCCACTGGCTATGAGGCTTAGTGGATAAAGAATCTCTTATGAAGCTGGTGGTGCAGAGGACAATCACCCCCCTGATCCACAATAGTAATTCACAACTAACACATAGGACAACATAGACAGTAAGCTTTACAATGCCATAAACTCACAATGGAGATTACATCAAGAAGTAGAGACATTTGTAACACATCGACCAATACATTGTCTAACATTCAATTTCTATAAAGAAAGTGCAAGAAAGTACAAGATGATCACAAATGACCCAATATCACATTATATAGGGTATCAACAGCACTGCCTGCCGCCTAAGTGCAATATATCCCCTAAGGGAATTATAGCATACCAAATGTGGAGAAGGGGAGAATGTCCCTGGTGGATGGATCCCCCGGGTCCGGACCCGGGGGATCCATCCACCAGGGACATTCTCCCCTTCTCCACATTTGGTATGCTATAATTCCCTTAGGGGATATATTGCACTTAGGCGGCAGGCAGTGCTGTTGATACCCTATATAAATGTGATATTGGGTCATTTGTGATCATCTTGTACTTTCTTGCACTTTCTTTATAGAAATTGAATGTTAGACAATGTATTGGTCGATGTGTTACAAATGTCTCTACTTCTTGATGTAATCTCCATTGTGAGTTTATGGCATTGTAAAGCTTACTGTCTATGTTGTCCTATGTGTTAGTTGTGAATTACTATTGTGGATCAGGGGGGTGATTGTCCTCTGCACCACCAGCTTCATAAGAGATTCTTTATCCACTAAGCCTCATAGCCAGTGGGCGGAAATAAACTCTACAATTGCACATGATCCACTCTTGTCCTCTTTATTATATAATTGTCTCCAGAGTTGTACACAGATAGGTGGTGATACGTTCACTCACCTTCTGTGTTTATGGGTTACATGGAATTATTTGTCTTGAGGAACAAAGTAGGAGGTCCCTGGGGAGTAGGGGATAAGAGCCACCTGCACAAATGGCTCTGTTGGTATAATAGGCCCCATGCGAGCATCATGCCCCTCTACCCACGCAGATCCCATCAAGCAGCACCCCCATGCGAGCATCATGTCCCTCTACCCACGCAGATCCCATCAAGCAGCACCCCCATGCAAGCATCATGCCCCCTACCCACGCAGATCAGCCCCATGCAAGCATCATGGCCCTCTACCCACGCAGATCCCCATCAAGCAGCAGCCCCATGCGAGCATCATGCCCTTCTACCCACGCAGATCCCCATCAAGCAGTATCTCCATGCGAGCATCATGCCCTTCTACCCACGCAGATCCCCATCAAGCAGCAGCCCCATACGAGCATCATGCCCCCCTACCCACGCAGATCCCATCAAGCAGCAGCCCCATGCAAGCATCATGCCCCCCTACCCATGCAGATCGGCTCCATGCGTGCATCATGGCCCCGTACCCACACAGATCCCCATCAAGCAGCAGCCCAATGCAAGCATCATGCCCCCTACCCACGCAGATTCCCCATCAAGCAGCAGCCCCATGTAAGCATCATGCCCCCTTATCCACGCAGATCCCCATCAAGCAGCAGCCCCATGTAAGCATTATGCTCCTCTAACCACTCAGATCCCCATGAAGCAAGCAGCAGCCCCATGCAAGCATCATGCCACCCTACCCACGCAGATCCCTATCAAGCAGCAGCTCCATGCAAGTAACTGCAAAGAACTTGCCCACCTACCCATGCAAATCCCTAGCAAGCAGCATCCCAATGTAAGCATCATGCCCCCCACAGACCCCCAGCAAGCAGTCCCATCACATGTAAGCATCATGCCCCCCGCCAGCAGACCCCCAGCAAGCAGTCCCATGTAAGCATTATGTTCCCGTAGCCACTGCCGCAGACCCCCAGCAAGCAGTCCCATGTAAGCATTATGTTTCCCTACCCACTCAACAGTCCCATGTAGCATCATGCACCACAGACCCATAGTAAGCAGTCCCATGTAAGCATTATGTTCCCCTACCCACTCAGACCCCTGAGAAGCAGTCCCATGTAAGCACCATGTCCCCCGCAGACCCCCACCAACCACTCAGATCCCTGAGAAGCAGTCCCATGTAAGCATCATGCCCCCCGCAGACCCCAGCAAGCAGTCCCATGTAAGCACTATGTTCCCCATGCCACTCCCACAGACCTCCAGCAAACAAGCAGTCCCATGTAAGCATTATGTTCCCCTACCCACTCAACAGTCCCATGTAGCATCATGCACCTCACAGACCCATAGTAAGCAGTCCCATGTGAGCATTATGTTCCCCTACCCACTCAGACCCCAAGCAAGCAGTCCCATGTAAGCATTATGTTCCTCTACCCATTGAGAGCCCTGCGAAGCAGTCCCATGTATGCATCATGGCCCCTGCAGATCCCCAGCAAGCAGTCCCATGTAAACATTATGTTCCCCTACCCACTGAGATCCCTGAGAAGCAGTCCCATGTAAGCATCAGGCCCCCACAAACCCCCAGCAAGCAGTCCCATGTAAGCATTATGTTCCTCTACCCACTGAGATCCCTGAGAAGCAGTCCCATGTAAACAGACCCCCAGCAAGCAAGCAGTCCTATTTCTTACCTACTCAGATCCATGAGAAGCAGTTTACACACACAATCAGAAGATTATCCGCCCCAGCCTCACAGAAGAACGCCATAATCCACACTGGGAAAGGGAGAAGCAGTAGGTAAAAGGAGGACACGCCCCTGAAATGAGGAGGCCCCGCCTCTTCTAATGACGTCACACCTGCAAGCAGCCTGTATTCTCTAGCATCTACCCAGAGAAAACCAACAGTCACCGCTGACCTCAATATCAGGAGCTGAAGAGCCGGGAACAAGCGGAGCCCATCTTCCCCATACAGGTCTCTACAATATCGGAGTCTCCAGTAATTGTATTATTCCCCAGGATCTTTCTGATGTTCCATCGTCATCTTCTCCCATTCAGGTCTCTACAATATCGGATCCTCTCACATCTTCTATAGAAGAGAATTCTCCTGATTGACCATCAAGGATGGATCTGGACAGGGACAAGATGGCGGAGAGGATCTTACCCCTCACCCTAGAGATCCTCTTCCTTGTTACTGGAGAGGTGAGAGATGACAATGTCACATGACATCATTCTTATCTATGGACAGAATAACGGACAGAACTGGAGAGGTGAGGACTCTGGAGATGTCTGGAGTGAGATTTATTAATGTGTCTCCTCTCCATAACCAGGATTACACAGTGGTGAAGAAGAGCTGGAGTGATCTGTGCTGTCAGGACCCTGTACAGTGTGAGGGAAGAGCCCTGAGCCCAATCACGGGGCCTCCACTTCACCCCCTGATACATGAGGACATCAATGAGCAGAAGATCCTAGAACTCACCTACAGGATGATTGAGCTGCTGACTGGAGAGGTGACACTGCTGGGAATGCTGCTGCTGGGACATTATACAGTAACGCTATGAAGGGATGGGGGAATGATGACAATGCGGCTATCATTGTATGTGTCAGGTTCCTATAAGGTGTCAGGACGTCTCCGTCTATTTCTCCATGGAGGAGTGGGAGTATTTACAAGGACACAGAGATCTGTACAAGGACATAGTCATGATGGAGGATCCCCTCACATCACCAGGTAATAGGACTAAATACACACGGCTTATAATGATCTGTATGTAAAGAATGAATTCAGTCCTGTATGTGTCTCCTCCAGGTCTATCCAGTAAGAGGACAACACCAGAGAGATGTCCCCGTCCTCTTCTCCCACAGGACTGTAAAGAAGAAGATCCCGATGTTCCTCGGGATGATCAGGTAGATGGAGAGAAGGTGTGATGAGATCTCCCTATGATGTGTAGACGGCTGTGAAGATCTTGTCTCAGTCTTGTTTTCTCCCCCACTATTAGATGTGTTATACTTGTGTAATGAGATGGGTGGAGATGGCAGATTACAGCTGATCACAGATGGGACTTCTCCATCTGTCTGTGACTTTTACAATCTTTGTTTCAGGGTGAAGATCTGCCCCATATTAATCCTCCAGAGACCTATGTGAGGGGTGATGAGCGGAGGACAGAGGAGATCCCTACAGATCACCGCCCAGGTGAGTAGTGGCCTCTATCTGGGGATAAATGTAAAGTCATGCACTTGGGCAGAGGAAACAAAAGGTATAATTATGTGCTTAATTGTAAAACACTGGGCAAAACTGTCACTGAAAAAGACCTGGGTGTATGGGTAGATGACAAACTCACATTTAGTGGCCAGTGTCAGGCAGCTGCTGCAAAGGCAAATAAAATAATGGGATGCATTAAAAGAGGCATAGATGCTCATGAGGAGAACATAATTTTACCTCTATAAAAGTCACTAGTGCGACCACACTTAGAATACTGTGTACAATTCTGGTCTCCGGTGTATAAGAAAGACATAGCTGAACTAGAGCGGGTCCAGAGAAGAGCGACAAAAGTCATTAGAGGACTAAGGGGTCTGCAATACCAAGACAGGTTATTAAACTTGGGGTTATTTAGCTTGGAAAAACGAAGGCTTAGGGGTGATCTTATAATAATGTATAAATATATGAGGGGACAGAATAAAGAACTTTCTAATGATCTCTTTACTCTTAGGCCTGGGAAGGGGACAAGGGGGCGTCCTCTACAGAGACTGGGACAAGGGGGCGTCCTCTACAGAGACGGGGACAAGGGGGCATCCTCTACGTCTGGAGGAAAGAAGTTTTAATCATAATCACAGACGCAGATTCTTTACTGTAAGAGCAGTGAGACTATGGAGCTCTCTCCACATGATGTTGTAATGAGGGAGTCACTACTAACATTTAAGAAGGGCCTGGATGCCTTTCTTGAAAACTATAATATTACCAGTTATATATACTAGATTCTTTGATAGGGCGTTGATCCAGGGAATTAGTCTGATTGCCGTATCTGGAGTCAGGAAGGAATTTTTTTCCCCAATGTGGAGCTTAGTGTTGCCACATGGTTTTGTTTTGCCTTCCTCTGGATCAACATGTTAGGCTATGGGGAGAACTAGATGGACTTAAAGTCTTCCTTCAACCTTAAAAACTATGTTACTAAGCTGCACTGCACTTCTCAGCAGTCTATTAAGCATTTGGGGGGTCTCAGGCCCTGGACATTTCCCCCCCCCCCCCCACCTGCACCAATTACACAGGAAATTCCATAATATATTTTAGTATAAACTGTTTACAGTTGTGGCCAAAAGTATTGACACCCCTGCAATTCTGTCAGATAATACTCAGTTTCTTTCTGAAAATGATTGCAATCACACATTCTTTGGTATTATTATCTTCATTTAATTTGTCTTCAATGAAAAAACACAAAAGAGAATGAAGCAAAACATTCATCATTTCACACAAAACTCCAAAAATGGGCCGGACAAAAGTATTGTCACCCTCAGCCTAATACTTGGTTGCACAACCTTTAGCCAAAATAACTGCGATCAACCGCTTCTGGTAACCTTCAATGAGTTTCTTACAATGCTCTGCTGGAATTTTAGACCATTCTTCTTTGGCAAACTGCTCCAGGTCCCTGATATTTGAAGGGCGCCTTCTCCAAACTGCCATTTTTAGATCTCTCCACAGGTGTTCTATGGGATTCAGAACTGGGCTCATTGCTGGCCACCTTAGAAGTCTCCAGTGCTTTCTCTCAAACCATTTTCTAGTGCTTTTTGAAGTGTGTTTTGGGTCATTGTCCTGCTGGAAGACCCATGACCTCTGAGGGAAACCCAGCTTTCTCACACTGGGCCCTACATTATGCTGCAAAATTTGTTGGTAGTCGTCAGACTTCATAATGCCATGCACACGGTCAAGCAGTCCAGTGCCAGAGGCAGCAAAGCAACCCCAAAACATCAGGGAACCTCCGCCATGTTTGACTGTAGGGACCGTGTTCTTTTCTTTGAATGCCTCTTTTTTTCTCCTGTAAACTCTATGTTGATGCCTTTGCCCATAAAGCTCTACTTTTGTCTCATCTGACCAGAGAACATTCCTCCAAAACATTTTAGGCTTTCTCAGGTAAGTTTTGGCAAACTCCAGGCTGGCTTTTTTATGTCTCGGGGTAAGAAGTGGGGTCTTCCTGGGTCTCCTACCTTACAGTCCCTTTTCATTCAGACGCCGACAGATAGTACAGGTTGACACTGTTGTACCCTCGGACTGCAGGGCAGCCTGAAATTGTTTGGATGTTATTCGAGGTTCTTCATCCACCATCCGCACAATCTTGCGTTGAAATCTCTCGTCAATTTTTCTTTTCCGTCCACATCTAGGGAGGTTAGCCACAGTGCCATGGGCTTTAAACATCTTGATAACACTGCGCACGGTAGACACAGGAACATTCAGGTCTTTGGAGATGGACTTGTAGCCTTGACATTGCTCATGCTTGCTCACAATTTGGTTTCTCAAGTCCTCAGACAGTTCTTTGGTCGTCTTTCTTTTCTCCATGCTCAATGTGGTACACACAAGGACACAGGACAGAGGTCGAGTCAACTTTAATCCATGTCAACTGGCTGCAAGTGTGATTTAGTTATTGCCAGCACCTGTTAGGTGCCACAGGTAAGTTACAGGTGCTGTTAATTACACAAATTAGAGAAACATCACATGATTTTTCTAACAGTGCCAATACTTTTGTCCACTCCCTTTTTTATGTTTGGTGGAATTAGATCCAATTTGGCTTTAGGACAATTCTCTTTGTGTTTTTCATCGAAGACAAATTAAATGAAGATAATAATACCAAAGAATTTGTGATTGCAATCATTTTCAGGAAGAAACTGAGTATTATCTGACAGAATGGCAGGGGTGTCAATACCTTTGGCCACAACTTTATATCACTAAAAAGCGGCTGATTCCAGGTTGTGTTGTCTCCTCTGTATTGTAGAGATTTGGGCTATTGATTTGTAGAAGACCAATATGCAAATTTCCCCTGTAACTTTAGGGGCATTACCAGAGATTCCTCCAGAGGGGGAGGGGCTGTTACTTTTTCTTCTCTACGAAAATGTCCAAACACAAGGCAGAATCATAGATTGCGATCAGATACCAGGCGACGTGTAGGGGCCGTAGGCGAGCAACAACCAAGGAGGAGGACCGCTGTCTCCTTCTGTAAGGAGGAAAAGGAGGGGCAGTGCCTAGAAGGAGCCCGGGGCCCCTGCACCTGCACACGGCCTCGCAATGGGTCTGAGGATCTCATCCCGGAACCTAATGGCAGTCAAGTATATCTGAATCAGCTTGTTTTTATTAATGCCTTTAAATTGTAACAAACAGAAGTATAATGCACAAGGATATACAATAAAATAAAAACAGATAGTGTATGACATATACACACAGCAATATTGTACAACTGAACCCCGAGCCTCCCCTCCCTATACCCTCCCAAATTAACAAGGTCCTGTATAATGCGGTATGAACAGTCCTCAGCAATGGATACATATATAGTAAGAATATAGGAATGTTTTGCGGATTCTCTCTATACAAGATGTGGCCTATCTCCAATCAAGTGAAATGAAGCTAGACCAGGGAACTCTACCCAACCTCCCCAAATCCTATCAAACAGTCCTGGGCGTCCCCGTTTCAAGTAAATATGTTTCTCCCTATATAGTATATAGTTCAATTTATTAATGTATTTATTTTGTGTGGGTGTCCTGTCTGAAATCCAATAAAAGGCAATCCGCAACATTCTGGCGCTCGTGATCTTAAGATGTTTGTCCCCCTGCACGTCGTCTACATAACCTAAGACACAAACAATAGGATCTCTTGGTACATCATACCCGGTAATCAAATGGATGAGATTCAGGACGGTGACCCGAAAGGCCTGTAGACGGGGGCATGTCCACAACATATGTAGAATATCTGCATCCTCCATCGCACACTTAGGACATTTCGACTCCTGCCGTAGTCTCAAATCAAACATCCACTTGGGCGTCCTATATATATTATAAAGGATATCAAGTTGCGAAAAACGAGTAGGGTCACTAAGAGACAATTTGGATGTCATCTGCAGAATTAAATCCCACTGCTCTCCCGAGATAAGACCCAACTGCATTTCCCATTTAGCCATTGCCCCAATTGGATGCTTCGACAAGACCACCCCCAGTCAGGTACATCTGGTTATCACATGGAGGCTGTGCGGCATCCACAGAAATGCCTCCACACACCATTACTGACCACTGCCGGTCCTGCTGGAGGATGTTACAGCAACAGAACGTTCTCCACGGCGTCTCCACACTCTGTTAAGTCTGTCACATGTGCTCAGTGTGAACCTGCTCTCATCTGTGAAGAGCATCGGGCACCAATGTACAATATGACAATCTTGGTGTCTCTGGAAAACGCCAATCCCCCTGCACGGTGTTGGACTTATAAACACAGCACCTACTCGTGGACACCGGCTCTCATACCGCCCACATGGTGTTTGTGCTGACAGTTTGAGCAGACACATGGAAGTTAGTGGTGCTGGAGGTCATTTTCCAGGGCTCTGGCACTGCTCCCCCTGTTTCTCCATGCACAAAGGAGGAGGTAGCGGTCCTGCTGCTGGGTTGTAGTTGTCCTACTGCTGGGTTGTAGTCCTGCTGCTGGGTTGTGGCGGTCCTACTGCTGGGTTGTTGTCCTTCCTCCGGCCCCCTCCATGTCTCCTGGTGTACGGTCCTGTCTCCTGGTATCTGCTCCCTGCTCTGGACACTGTGCTGACAGACACAGCTCCCGTCTCTGCACAGCTCAAATTGCTGTGCCATCCTGGAGGAGCTGCTCTACCTGAGACACTTCTGTGGGTTGTAGACATCGCCTCATGCTCCCTCTAGGGGTGAGAGCAATGACAACATGCAAAAATGACCAAAACAACAGCCAAAAAGGCTGATAATGGGAATGGTCTGTGGTCCCCACCTGCAGCACCGCTCCTTTATAGGGGCGTCCTGCTCCCATAATTTCTACCTGTTTTCTCTTCCATTTACAGCAGGAGATATTGATTCACAATCAGTCACTTCATAACCGGACAGATGATTTCACAGAAGTGATGACCTGGAGTCACATTGTGTGAATATCGAGGACTATGGGGAGCATTATACTATGGAGGACTATGGGGTGCATTATACTATATGGAGAACTATGGTGGCATTATATTATATAGAGGATTAAGGGGGTCCATTATACTATATGGAAGGCAATGAGGGGCCATTATACTATATGGAGGACTATGGGGGGCATTATACTATATGGAGAACTATGGTGGCATTATATTATATGGAGGATTAAGGGGGTCCATTATACTATATGGAAGGCAATGAGGGGCCATTATACTATATGGAGGACTATGGGGAGCATTATACTATATGGAAGATAACGTGGGGCCATAATAATATATGGAAGATTGTGAGGGAGCCCTTGTACTATATGGAGGGCTATGAGGGAGCTCTTACACTATATCGAGGGCTATGAGGGAGCCCTTATATTATATAGAGGGCTATGAGGGAGCACTTATACTATATGGAGGACTATGAGGGAGTTGTTATACTGTATGGAGGACTATGAGGGAGCCCTTATACTATATGGAGGACTATGAGGGAGCCCTTATACTACTATATGGAGTTAAGGAGACTATGAGGGAGTTATTATACTGTATGTAGGGCTAGGAGGGAGCCCTTATACTATATGGAGGACTATGAGGGAGCCTTTATACTTCATATTTTATTCCCCGATCTACCTAAGTGTAACCTTGGGTATCAGGTTTCAATTTGATGTCAGAGTCATTCCCTCCCACTTCATACGTCATAACCATGTGTGTAATGGAGTCTATATAATGCAATCTGTGTACTATGCTCTGTTGGTTCCCTGAGGCCGGAGCCTGGATGTGGCTCTGAAACGCAAAGAATTAATACCGTCATTGCACTGAAATCTGTGGTTTTTCCAGCTCATGTGATGGGTCGTCAGCGCGGATCCTGTGTCGCTCTTTCTCCCCTGTATTTGACCACAAAACACAGGTTCACTGGATCAACTCCTGAAGCCTGACATTGGAATCACAGCCGGAACGTTCCCCCTCGGTCTCATCAGACATAAATGATTCCCCACAGGCTTCTGGCAGACAGGATGAAGGTTTTGGCATATAGGCCAGGATTGGGGGGGGGGGGGGTGTAAGAAAAGGCTCCGTCCTGCCCCTCGACCCCACAGGCCCAACATGAAGAAAGCGGGAGATGTTGTCACATGTGGAACACAAACAAGAATTTCCAGAAATACCGGCAGCTCTTCTTTCTTTGTTTCTTAAACATCATTTTTATTGATTTTTTTTTTAACGTAACGTTGCATAGGATAACATAGGATAGGATAACATAGGATAGGATAGGATATAACATCAGCAGTGGCACTGTTGTTAATTACCAAGAGTAGATATACAAATCTTACCTGTCAGACAACAGGTCCGCATATCATATAAAACAATATATAGATACATAAATAGATCTCCGTCAATGCCTTGTAACACATAGTTTGGGGAGATAATGGGAGAAAGAAAAGCCAGAATACATAGAGGGAATAGGGGACGGAAGAGAGTCTAGTCTATTTTACTGTACAGTCATGGCCAAAAGTTTTGAGAATGATACAAATATTAATTTTAACAAAGTCTACTGCTTCAGTTTTTCTAATGGCAATTTGCATATACTCCAGAATGTCATAAAGAGTGATCAGCTTAACAGCAATTACTTGCTAAGTTAATATTTGCCTAGAAAATGAACTTTAACCCCCAAAACACATTTCAACATCATTGCAGTCCTGCCTTAAAAGGAGAAGCTAACATCGTTTTAGTGATTGTTCCATTAACACAGGTGTGGGTGTTGATGAGGACAGGGCTTGCGATCAATCAGTCATGATTAAGTAAGAATGACACCACTGGATACTTTAAAAGGAGGCTGGTGCTTGGTATCATTGTTTCTCTTCAGTTAACCATGGTTATCTCTAAAGAAACACGTGCAGCCATCATTGCACTGCACAAAAATGGCCTAACAGGGAAGAGTATCGCAGCTAGAAAGATTGCACCTCAGTCAACAATCTATCGCATCATCAAGAACTTCAAGGAGAGAGCTTCCACTGTTGTCAAAAAGGCTCCAGGGCGCCCAAGAAAGACCAGCAAGCGCCAGGACCGTACCTTAAAACTGTTTCAGCTGCGGGATGGGACTACCAGCAGTGCGGAGCTTGCTCAGGAATGGCAGCAGGCTGGTGTGAGTGCTTCTGCACGCACTGTGAGACTGCGGAGACTCTTTGAGCAAGGCCTGGTTTCAAGGAGGGCAGCAAAGAAGCCACTTCTCTCCAGAAAAAGCATCAGGGACCGACTGATATTCTGCAAAAGTACAGGGAGTGGACTGCTGAGGACTGGGGGAAAGGTACGGAGTGACTTGAGGACTGGGGAAAAGGGTGCAGAGTGGACTGCTGAGGACTGGGGGAAAGGTACAGGCAGTGGACTGCTGAGGACTGGGGGAAAGGTCAAGGCGGATGGGAAAGGTACGGAGTGGACTGCTGAGGACTGGGGGAAAGGTACAGGGAGTGGACTGCTGAGGACTGGGGGAAAGGTACAGGGAGTGGACTGCTGAGGACTGGGGGAAAGGTACAGGGAGTGGACTGCTGAGGACTGGGGAAAGGTACAGGAGTGGACTGCTGAGGACTGGGGAAAGGTACAGGGAGTGGACTGCTGAGGACTGGGGGAAAGGTACAGGGAGTGGACTGCTGAGGACTGGGGGAAAGGTACAGGGAGTGGACTGCTGAGGACTGGGGGAAAGGTACAGGGAGTGGACTGCTGAGGACTGGGGGAAAGGTACAGGGAGTGGACTGCTGAGGACTGGGGGAAAGGTACAGGGAGTGGACTGCTGAGGACTGGGGGAAAGGTACAGGGAGTGGACTGCTGAGGACTGGGGAAAGGTACAGGGAGTGGATGCTGAGGACTGGGAAGGTACAGGGAGTGGACTGCTGAGGACTGGGAAAGTACAGGGAGTGGACTGCTGAGGACTGGGGGAAAGTCATTTTCTCTGATGAATCCCCTTTTCGATTGTTTGGGACATCTGGAAAACAGCTTATTCGGAGAAGAAGAGGTGAGCGCTACCACCAGTGTTGTCTCATGCCAACTGTAAAGCGTCCTGAAACCATTCATGTGTGGGGTTGCTTCTCAGCCAAAGGAATCGGCTCACTCACAGTCTTGCCTAAAAACACAGCCATGAATAAAGAATGGTACCAGAATGTCCTCCAAGAGCAACTTCTCCCAACCGTCCAAGAGCAGTTTGGCGCCCAACAATGCCTTTTCCAGCATGATTGGAGCACCTTGCCATAAAGCAAAGGTGATAACTAAATGGCTCAGGGAATAAAACATAGAGATTTTGGGTCCATGGCCTGGAAACTCCCCAGATCTTAATCCCATTGAGAACTTGTGGTCAATCATTAAGAGACGGGTGGACAAACAAAAACCAACAAATTCTGGCAAAATGCAAGCATTGATTATGCAAGAATGGAAGAATGGACGGCTATCAGTCAGGATTTGGTCCAGAAGTTGATTGAGAGCAGCCAGGGAGAATTGCAGAGGTCCTGAAGAAGAAGGGGCAACACTGCAAATATTGACTTGCTGCATTAACTCATTCTGTCAATAGAACCTTTTGGTATCATAATATGATTGCAATTATATTTCTGTATGTGATATAAACATCAGACAAACAAATAAAAACCAGAGGGCAGCAGATCATGGGAAAATATCATTTTGGTGTCATTCTCAAAACTTTTGGCCACGACTGTATCTTGCATAGTCTAGAGTGTCGTTCTATTGTAATATATGCTGTATCTTTAACAGACATTATACATCTAGCATGTTCCCAGGACCCCTAACGTCCCGCTCAGATCCTCCAGACAATGCCATTCTGTGTGGCGGAAGGGAATGATCATTCTCGATGGTCTATAGTGACAAGCAATGAATGTTTTCCACAGCGGAAATACTTTCCCTGCAGATTTTTCCTTACTCCTTTTCCACCTCTATTATTTCCATTCCCTTTAAGTGTTTCACCTGGGATATTATCATCACCATCGATGGAGTGCTTGGTCTACACCATTCACCCAGTATACCGCGTAGGGCTACAACTTAGAATGTGTGAATGTTTTTAGGGATCTTTGCTTAAACTCCTGTATTTGAGTCTTTGGGGATCTTAGGCCAGTTTCACACCACGGTATGATCCAGTCCGGGGCTAACAGCCCCGGACCCGATTTTGACACAGTGCAGCCCTTTGGTGCCGGACAGGGCCAGATAGCAGCTATTTGTCATCCGGTTATGTCCCTGTCCGGCAGCATCAGGCTGCATACGATATTTGTCCAAGACACAAAGAGGCTGCTTGCAGCGTTTTTGGTGTCCGGTGCAAAAATCTGCACAAGTCGAATCCTCCCGAATCTGGTGCGATCCGGCGCCCCCTAACATCGGGGGTCTATGGCACCAGATCCGACATAAAATCGGATCTGGGAGCCAGCCACCTGCTGAGATTTCAGGACCGCGGTCAGCTCCCCGCTAGCCACGATTCTGTCATTTCAGCAGGGACAACTCCTGCAAGCTGCAACCTGCTGAATCGGCTGCAAACAGGACCAGAGGGCACATAAACCCTCCAGTTCTGTTTGTCCTGGAGCTGTCAGGTTCTGTCCGGTGCTTCCAGCAAAGCACCGGACAGAACCTGACAGGGAACAAAATGCGGTGTGAAACCGGCCTTAACTGATGAAAGAGCATGGCTTGTGGTGTTTGTGGGAGTTGGATTCCCAGGAACGATCGAACCTGTTCCCCAACCTGTGTCCAGTACTCTGTAACTGCCCTGCATTCCCACACCCCATGCCATAGAGACGTTGAAGGCGTTCTGCACTTAGGGCTTTGCTGTAATCCTGTCAGGGAATGTAGGAGAGTATGGAATATTGAAGCCATATAATGCTGTGTGCATGAGCTTATAGCAGGTCTCCCTCCATCTTTCACATAGAACAGATTTGTTTACCTGTTCCCACCCCTGTAGAATTCTTTCTGCAATATCTTTATCCCCAGTCAATTTTTCCCAAATGTTAAGGCCCCATTACATGATATCTTTGCAACATCACCGTTTTTGTGACGTTGCAGCGACCTCGTAACGACATCGTTGCGTGTGACACTTACCAACGACCAACGATGAGGTCGTTCATTGTTGATCGTTGGTAAATGACCTGGACCAGTTTTCCGTCGTTGGTCTCCCGCTGGGCGGCCAGCATCAGCGTGTGTGACAGCGGGAGACCAACGATGAACGACCTCCCAGCATCGCACAGCACACAGCTGGGAGCTGGTAACCAGGGTAAACATTGGGTAACTAAGCACCGCGCTATGCTTAGTTACCTGCTGCTTACCCTGGTTACCTGCGTTCTCGCTGGTCGCTGATTGCTCACCGGCAATCAGATAACGATGTCCCAGCGATCCCCATCATTGGTCGGATCGCTGGAACATCGTTAGGTGTAACGGGGCCTATAGGGTGCGTGCCCACAGGAAGGTTTTGCAGCGTTTGAAATCAGGTTTTGCCTTGGTTTTATGTAAATCTATGCTAATCAATCCTGCGTTTTTGGTTTCCAGGAAAACCCATGTGATCAGGGAAAAGCTTTCACACACATTGATTTTTGTTCTCTAGAGACAGTGTAAACACCACAGGATTTGTTTGTTTTTTCCAGCAAAACCTATGTGATTCTAGGATTGGTTGTCCCAACACACTGGATTTTGGTTGGTGCTGAAAGTGGAAACACCTCAGGTTTTGCTGTGTTTTAGGGTACGTGCACACGATCAGGATACACAGCGTTTTGGACGCAGTGTCTTGCCACTGTGTCCAAAACGCTGCATTGTACTGTATAAGCATAGTGGATGGGATTTCACTATGCTTAACCCGCCCGCAGCGTGTTTGGAGCTGCGGTGTGGGTTGCCGGAGTCCGCTCCTCCGCAGCATGTTTATTTCATGCTGCGGAGTCGGAAGCGGCTCCCATCGGGTGACTGCAGGGAGAAGTCGCCCTGCACCCGCCGCACCTGGTGAGCACAGGGCGGCTGCGGTCTCCCTGCGGCCACCCGTGGCTTCACTCAGGTCTGGAGGAACTGCGTCCAACACGCAGCTCCTCCGGACCGTGTGCACGCACCCTTAGAAAGAATGAGCGTCAATTGTCTTCTGCTCTTTTGCTAAAGTGGAAACACCTGTGATGTTTCCATTTTCTGTAGAGAAAAAAAACTGTGTGTGTGTGAAAGCTTTTCCCTGATCACATAGGTTTTGATGGAAACTGAAAACTCAGGATTAGATTAGCATAGATTTACATATAACCAAGGCAAAACCTGCCTGTGGGCACATACCCTTAAACAGCTTGTTCTGCTTTAGTTTCAGGAATTGATGTCTTAAGGTACCGTCACACGCCGCCATATTGCTGGCGATTTGACGTGAGCGCGCACGTTCTGGGCACTTTTTTCACATCGCTTCGGAGATGTCACACGTAGCGATCTCGCATGCTTTCTTCCGGAAATCGCCTGCAGAAGACCGGAAGTGATCTTCCCTTCACCCATCGCCGCGTTACACGCCACAATCGTAGCAGCGATGTGGGCATTACTGTCTGGATAGGGGCGTGCTGGAGTGTGTTTCACCGTGCTCCTATCACTGTGGACGGAACTGCGTTCCCATTGGTCAGCCTTGCGTGAAGGCATGGGTCATCCAATAAGGTGTCTCGGACACGGCCAGCCAATCGGAACACAGTATCACCCACCAATCACCGCAGATGCAGCGCGAAAAAAACTACATCCAAGCACGCCTACGGGATTTATTCCCGGATCGCTGTGTACATCACTATCGCCCTGTCACACGCCATGAAGCGCTGACATTGCCTGGTGGATATCGCCTGATTTTTCTGCAGTGCAGGGCAATCGGGCGACGCTCCACCAGCAATTTCTCGCTGTAGAATCTCCCAGTCACACTCCACTGCGCACATGTGATGTGGTTTCCACATCGCCGAATTCGGGAGTTGCCAATGAGATCGCCGGCGATATGGCGGCGTGTGACGGTACCTTAATAGTGTTGTATATTGAGGATAAGCTCACATTCTGGATGTTCAGACCCACTCTATTATCTAGAGTATTTAGTCCCACTTCATTATCCAGGCTACGAAGTCTAGATAAGCAAAAATAATGAATCTGCATGACCTGTACAAAGTGTCTGCTTTCTATCTGGAATCTGTCCATTTCTTGTGGGCTCAGCCATCGTTTAAAGGGACCTGTCACCCCCCCTGGTGCATGGTAAACTAAATGCAGCACTGAATGCAGTGTGTCTGCTGCATTCAGGGAAGGGGCCCCCCATGGCTCTAGCTCCCCCTGTGCGCTGAGAAATAGACTTTATAAATCTTACATATAGTGAGTCCGGAGGGCCTTCCAGCTTATGGAGTCCGCGCTGGCACGGGGCTTCTCCCCACCTCTGGACGCTCTGTGCCGCCTCCTGCTGCTCTGTTCCTCCTCCTGTCTGTGTGCGGCCCCCTCCCTGCCTTTGCCGACGTCTAAGCTTCTGTTCTCGCGCAGGCGCACAGCGAGGCCGTGATGTCAGCCGCCAGGTCCAGTCCTCGCTGTGCGCCTGTGTGAGATCAGACACTTACACGACGGCGCAGGCAGGGAAGGGGTTGCACACAGACAGGAGGAGGAACAGAGCAGCAGGAGGTGGCACAGAGCGGCCGGAGGTGGGGAGAAGCCCCGTGACAGTGATGACTCCATAAGTAGGAAGACCCTCCGGACTCGCTGTATGTAAGCTTTCTAAAGTCTATTTCTCAGCACACAGGGGTGCTAGAGCCATGGGGGGGCCCTTCCCTTAATGCAGCAAGCATGCTGCATTCAGTGCTGCATTCTTTGCACTCTTTGCCTTCCATGCTGCCAGAACCTGGGTCCCTTCCCCAAATAAGGAGCAAACAGGCATTTCCAACCGAAAGCCATCCTCATCTAGGCGCAACATATACCAATTGGCAATAGTCAACAATCACCAACAGCATCCAGTCACCTTGGGGAGACACTGTCCTGTCTGGGAGGGGGAGAACCATCAAGAACAAGATGTATATGATGCAGTCCATTTGTATGGAGCTTCACCTGCGTCAGCCAGGCTTCAGTGTTGAGGGGAAGCTGTCTTCCTCACGACCTCTTCTTCGCTCGTTGCTTTTTGCATTGCGTACTATTTTTTCCATATCTTTTTCTGCATCACTCGGTGATTTGTAGATAAGGTTATCACCTTCATTTTGGAAAATCCTCAGTGTCACCAGGTATTGTATTGCAAAACATTTCTTTGCTTGATAGAGCGCTGCACATATTTTACTGAAGACTCTCCTGCCTTTTGCCACCTCCTGAGAATAGTCTTCAAATAATAGGATTTCCATCCCTCTCAAAGTCACTGGCCAGGAACATCTATATACTCTCATTATGTCAAACTTATCATTATAGTCCAGGAGTTTCATGATTACTTGATGTGGTTTTAATGTCCAGTCATCAGATCCTTGGTTGTGAGATCGGATATGTGGCCCAACTCTGTGAACCCTTTCGACCCTACAACCGTGATTAATTCCCAGGGTCATCGGTAGGTCTCTTTCACAAAGTCTGAAGTTCAGCTGCAGGGACCGACTCCCAGAGCCCCACTAGCCTTAGGTTGCTGCACCTTGACCTGTTTTCCAGATCCTCGACCTTCTTAATAGGCGGTTTGTTTCTGCAGTTTTCTCTTTCAGCTGCGAGGAGATCTTTATCTTAGCACCCTCCAGTTGCGAGAACCTCTGCTCCAGCTCCTCAATCTGTCCTTCATGTTTGCTCAATTCTTCTTGTAAATGCTGGAGGGCCTTCTTGATAGCCTGTTCCAGGGTCTTTTGGATTTCTGGCATGATGCTGCTTGCCACATCAGCCGCCAGTTTGTTATAGTCTATTGTTATCAATCTTGAAGTATCTTCCCTGCTACACTCATTTAGGTCTTCATGCACTCCTTACTTAGGGTTTTCTGTTGCAAGTGTGTTGCAGGAGCATCGTCTCCCACAGGGCTTGGGTCCATGATATCCTCCTCGCTGTGGGTCCCACTGCTCATTTGCCAAAGACCCTCCAGCATTTGCTGAAGTGGTGACGTAAATGGAGTCAGCGTCTGAGCCCTCTGTTGTTGCAGCTTGGTCTTTCTCCTGGGATTATCAGTTCTTATGTTTCTTGGCAGCTATGGAAATATCTCTTTTCTTCTCGCCACGACAGCACCCACATGAGAAAGGGGATCCGCCCACCAGGACAGGAAACCTACAGATAAAAAGGGGCGGTCCTCCTCGCTCCCTCAGTTTGGTTTCCTGTCCTGATGGGAACCTGCAGTAATGGCTTACCTGGGTTCATCAGCCTCTGTGTCGGTGTCTGTGGGAACGGCAGGGCCTGGAACGCCAGATGCAGCATCGGGAAGTCCTGCTTCAGGCTCTCCCCTCATCTGAGGATGGATGTCATGAGGTCAGCGTGCGACGTCTCCCTGACTCATGGGAGCGTGGTGCAGTTGGAGCAGTCTGCACTCATCTAGGACCAGGCAGCCTTGTATGGGTAAGATTTCTGGCTGTGGGGCCGGCTGCTGGATGTGGCGGGCCCTGTGCTTCCTGGGGGCTGGGGCTCTGGGGCGGTGGCGTTTCGCTGCCATTTCGCGGGGGGTGCGGGCTACGTCCACAGCGGGCGGGCCTGTGCTTCCGGCGGGGGGGCGGGGCGTCGCGGCGCTGGAGCTTGGGCCTCTGTGGGGTACGGGTGTATCGCTGCAGCCGCGGCGGCCGGCTGTCTGGGGCCTTCTGTGCCGGCTTCCGGGTCGCGCCGGCGCCTGCGCACTGAAGGAAATCGCTCCTGACCCGGATGTAAGTCTGAGTACTTCCGGGTGGCCGGGGAGGTGGCCTCATCGCTGGGTCTTGTGATAGAAGTTATTTCAGGGCGGTCCTGTTCTCAGTCGGGCCGTCCATGATGTCTTCTCCTGGGGCAGGAGGGCTGCATCCACCGGATGGGGACATGCAGCCAGCCAGCAAGGCACGCAGCACCAGTAGCCGTGGCAAGGATGCAGGTTCTGCGGAGAGAAGTGACCGCAGTAAGCCTGGGACACAGTCTTCTCATGCTGGCCCTACACCTCCTGAACCGGTCAGTAGTTTCACAGCTTGCTGGGTGAGTGTGTTCTCTCCTGTTATGCTGATGGGGCCATTTTTTTCCTGTTTCTTGTGTGTTTCTGTCTCTTATTAGGCTAAGAAAGCCAAGAAATGAAACATAAGGAGTGTGCTCTTTGTTTGCAGCCCCTTCCTGAATCCTATGTTAAGAGGTTATGTCAGGCTTGTATAGCACAGACATTGCAGGACGAATCCTCAATTAAAACTGCTGATATCCGATCCATGATCCGTGAGGAGCTGCTTTCCCTACGGGAGGTGGCGGACCATCGGGCTCCTTCCTCCAGGTCTAGGAAGCATGTGTCCCCTTGTATCTCTTCACCGACGGGTAGTCCGGCTGGGTATCCAGGTCCCGGTCAGCTTCTCCGGGATCCTCGTCCTCGTCCTCTGATGATGAAGGAAAGTCCTGTTTTCCCCTGGAAAGTGTGGACGCTCTGGTCAGATCCATTCGTCAGACTATGGGGGTTCCGGATTGTAAGGAATCTCGCTCAGCACAAGATATAATGTTCACGGGTCTCTCAGAGAAACGGAGACGCTCTATTCCCGTAGTGGGGGCCCTCAAGGATCTAGTTCGTCGTGAATGGGATAAGCAGGATAGACGTGGTTCCCTTCCTTCTTCTTCCAAGCGGAGGTATCCATTCGATGACGAGGATTTGACGGCTTGGTCGAAGGTTCCTAAGGTGGACGCAGCGGTCGCCTCTACATCAAGGCGTTCCTCACTCCCGGTTGAAGATGCAGGCTTGTTGACTGACCCACTGGACCGCAAGGCGGAGATGCTGCTCAAGAGGTCTTGGGAGTCCTGTGCTGGTGCCTTCAAGCCGGCTATATCCGCTACCTGTACGGCCAGGTCTCTGTTGGTCTGGGTCGATCAACTGGAAGACCAGATTAAATCGGGGGTTCCCAGGGATAAGTTGTTGTCTTCTCTGCCTTTGATTCGGGGTGCCTCGGCTTATCTCGCGGATGTTTCTGCGGACTCCCTGCGCCTGGCGGCTCGATCTGCGGGATTGACCAACTCTGCTCGTCGAGCCCTGTGGCTTAAAGGTTGGAAGGGGGATGCTCAATCCAAAGCCAAGTTGTGTGCCCTCCCTTTCCGTGGAGGGCCTTCAAGAGGCGTCCGTTCGAGCAGAAGAGATCTTACCGGGAGGCCCGGGACCGTTGGGAACCCAAGGAGGGTAAACAACGGGGTGCCCTGTTTGGGGGGTCCTCATTTAAGGCCGGTAGAAAATTCCAATAATTCGGAGCTCCCAGTGGGGGGTAGATTGTCTCAGTTTTCTCACCGTTGGTCCCTTATCACATCCAATCCCTGGATTTTACGGTTGATCTCTTCCGGCCTCCCGTTGGAGTTTCTCCGTCCTCCTCCGGATTCCTTTGTGCTCACCTCTCCTCCCGCTCATCATTCCCTTGCCCTGAAGCTGGAGATTCAGTCTCTTCTGGCCAAAAATGTTCTTGTTGAGGTACCGGTCGGCCAGGAAGGACGGGGGTTTTATTCCCCCTTGTTCTTGGTTTCTAAACCCGATGGGTCGTTTCGTACAATTATTAATTTGAAGAAGTTAAATTCCTTCCTGGTCTTCCGGTCCTTCAAAATGGAATCTATTCATTCCACGATTAAATTGTTGTTTCCTAGATGCTTCATGGCAGTATTGGATCTAAAGGATGCTTATTACCATCTCGCAATCCACGCCGATTCCCAGCGTTTTCTTCGGGTGGCGGTCGTCTGGGAAGGGCAGACTCGGCACTTTCAGTTTGCGGCAATGCCTTTTGGTCTGTCGATGGCCCCTCGTGTCTTTACCAAACTGATTTCAGAGGTGATGTCTTACTTACGTCTGCAGGATACTCTCATTGTGCCTTATTTGGACGATTTTTTGATAGTAGGTGACTCTTCTGTTCAGTGTCAGAAACGCCTGTCTCATACCATCTCATCCTTACAGGCCTTGGGATGGATCATCAACCTGGGAAAATCCAGATTGACTCCAGTGACGCGCCAGTCCTTTTTGGGTCTTCTCCTGGACTCCGTAAGTCAGTTGTGCCTCCTCCCTGACGACAAGCAGTCCCATATCAGGGCTAAGGTTCAGCGGGCCATGGCGCACCCTTCCATGTCCTTGCGGGAAGCCATGTCTCTCTTAGGGTCTCTTTCGTCTTGCATTCCTGCGGTGCAATGGGCTCAGTTTCATACTCGCCCGTTGCAACAAGCGGTGTTGCGGGCAGAGGTCTCTTTGGGCGCTCGGCTCCAGGGTCGCTTTACCTTATCTTCGGAGGTAGTGGGGTCCCTGGCCTGGTGGTTGGGCCCGGATACGCTTTCTCGGGGAGTTCCCTGGGTGATTCGCCCTTCTCGGACTATTCTGACAGATGCTAGCCCTGACGGGTGGGGGCTCACCTGGGGTCTGACTTGGCTCAGGGTCGTTGGTCTGTGGATGATTCCTCGGACTCTTCAAACTTGCGTGAATTGAAGGCTGTCTACCTGGCTCTTCGTCATTTTCTCCACAGTTACGCGGCAGACATGTTCGGATTTTGTCGGACAACACCACGTCAGTGGCCTACATCAACGGCAAGGCGGTACTCGCTCTCAGACTCTTCTGTCTACTGCAGTGGCCATTCTCACTCTGGCCGAAGCCAACCTGCTGTCTCTCTCGGCCCTTCATGTCAGGGGGGTCGACAATTCCACCGCGGACTTTCTGAGTCGCCATGCCCTTCACCAGGGCGAATGGGTCCTCTGTCGCCAGACTTTCCGGAAGATTGTTGCCCTGTGGGGGCTTCCGGTCATCGATCTGTTCGCCACTCGGGCCAACCGGCAGGTTCCCCGGTTTGCCTCCCTGACTGTGCGGGACTCTCCGTAGATGGTGGACTCACTCCAGTTTCCTTGGACCTTCCGTCTCGCTTATGCGTTCCCGCCGATGAACTTGCTTCCGGTGGTGATCAGGAAGATCCGAGAAGAGAGGGCGAGGGTGATCCTCATCGCCCCGTTCTGGCCCAGACGACCGTGGTTTTCCTGGCTCAGAGCGATGTCCATCTCAGATCCCTGGATTCTTCCCGCTGTGCCGGACCTACTGTCTCAGGGTCCTTGCCGTCACCCTCGGGTGAAGGGCCTCCACCTGACGGCGTGGAACTTGAAAGGAACCTGTTGAGGTTGCGTGGCTTCTCTGACTCCCTTATCTCCACTCTTCTGCTGAGTAGGAAGGCAGTTACGACTAGGATTTATAGCAGGGTCTGGAGAAAGTTCCTGGAGTTCCATACGGCTCCCTTTTCTCCTGTTGTGCCTATCCCTTCTATACTGGAGTTCCTTCAGAGAGGCCGGGAGTTGGGTCTTTCTGTGAGTACCCTTAAGGTACACGTTTCTGCCTTGGGGGCATTATATGGTTGGGACGTCGCGGGAGACCGTTGGGTTTCTCGTTTTATTGCAGCTTGTGGGCGCAGCACCCCTGTTCATATTGCTCGGGTGGCTCCGTGGGATTTAAATCTGGTCCTGGACGCCCTGATGGGGGGACCTTTTGAGCCCCTTGAGGATGCCTCCCTTAGGTCCCTGTCTCTCAAGACTGCCCTATTAGTGGCCCTCACTTCAGCTAGACGGGTGGGTGACCTCCAGGCTTTGTCTATCGATCCTCCTTTTCTGTCCGTCTTTCCAGATAGGCTTGTCCTGAAACCTGATCCCTCCTATCTTCCTAAGGTCGCTTCTCGGTTTCATCGGAGTCAGGAGATTTTCCTTCCTTCCTTTTTTCCTCATCCTTCTTCCCAGAGGAACAGCGGTTCCATACGCTTGATGTCAGGAGATTAGTGTTGCACTACCTTGATAGGACCAGCGCTTCTCGGCAGAGTAGGGCTCTGTTTGTGTCCTTTCAGGGTCCACGGAAGGGGTTTGCTGTTTCTAAGAGCACATTGTCTAGATGGATCCGAGATGCCATCTGCCTAGCCTACTCGGTGATGGGTCGCAGTCCTCCAGATGGTGTCCGTGCGCATTCTGCTAGGGCCATGGCTTCTTCACGGGCGGAACGCGCCGACGTCTCCATTGACTCTATTTGTAAGGCTGCGACTTGGTCGTCTCCTTCTACCTTTTATAACCACTATCGCTTGTCTTTGTCTTCTGACTTGGCTTTCGGGCGGTCTGTCCTCAGCACTGTTGTCCCACCCTAGTCTTGCTCTCTGCAATTCTCTCATGTGGGTGCTGTCGTGGCGAGAAGAAAAGACATGATTACTTACCCGTAATTGTGTTTTATGGAGTCCACGACAGCACCCACTCACTTCCCTCCCTTCTCACGTTTTTGTTTTTGCGTGATTTGCTTCACTTGCACCGTACTGGGGTTGTTGGGTTGGTCGTTGTTCTGTGTATTGTTGGATATATTCTGCTTCTCTTAACTATGTGGTTCCTCTCATGCTCTGTAACACAAACTGAGGGAGCGAGGGGGACCGCCCCTTTTTATCTGTAGGTTTCCTGTCCTGGTGGGCGGATCCCCTCTCTCATGTGGGTGCTGTCGTGGACTCCATAAAACACAATTACCGGTAAGTAATCATGTCTTTCTGCAGCACAAAGCAGGTAATTGTATTTTGTTTGTCCACTCGGTGGCAGCACAGCTTTTCCTTGTGTGTAAAACAGTTGCAGTTCACTGTAGTGGCCACCAGATGTCACTAGCTCTCCTTTTCAGCTGATGCCAAGAGAAATGACCAGTCGGCTGTGCTTAAACTCCCTCCTGGGACCTTGTGCGTCGTTGCTGGAGAGACCTTTTTCTCTCTGCTTTGTCTCATTGCATGTTTTTTGTGTGTGTGGGGTGTGGGGTTCTATGTGCAGCTCATCAGATTGTACCTTTAGGTCCCCTTCACACCACGTTTTTGGGGATCCATGGCTATCCATTTTAAATCTGATAACCATGGATTTGTTTTGGCCATCCCATGTATCCTTATGGGCATGGATTGGTCCTTAAAGGGCTTTTCCCACGAAGGAATATACTGCTAATGCTGCAGACATCTTTTAAATAAATATTATTGTAATATAGTTTTATTAAAAATTATGCCTTGTTTGAAAGATATAAACTAATGATGTTAGGTAGGCCCCCCCTACAGTGTCAGTAGTACTGGCTGCCCTGTCCGACCTACTAACAGCCCTCCACAGGTCGGACATCCGCAGTTCTCCCTCTTTGTAGCGGCCGCCCCTGCTCTGAATCCCTCTGCACATGAGCCATTGGATCTTATCCAGCTGAAGTATTGTAATATGTGGCTTGTGCTGGAGCGTCTGTCTGCCTGCCTGTGTACAATACATGGGGACGCTCCAGCACAGGCCACCAGGGCAGGAACATCTCCCACTATCACCTGCATGATCACACTGCAGCCCGGCTGTGATCAGTGCAGCAGGCGGTGTCATTCCTTGTCTTTTCGCTGCTGAGCCACAGCCATAGGGCTCTGCACAGTTCAGCAGTGAGAGAACAAGGAAGCTGCACTGATTCAGCTCCCACACATCCCAGCCTCTCCTCCTGGTTGGCTTCCAGCAAGCTGTGTAATGGCACAAGGCATCGGCCGACACACTGCAGAGGGGGCGCCAGAAAGCCAGGTGATTCCTGTGCTCTCTGATCGCTGCTGCCTCCCTGCCCGGCCATGTCTGCAGGCTGTCATTCCCCTCACTGTGGGGAGAGGATCCGTCCTCACAGCAAATAACATCAAGCTCCTTACAGGATGATATCCTCTCCTCTCTGCCGCAGATAAGTGTGAGCTCAAGATGGGGAGGGCGGCACTGACACAGGACGGAGGAGAGCAACAGAAGACATGATGATGGAGTGTGACCTGCCGGCATCAGAGACACCACATAGGTCACAGAGAGTGTGCTGTGTATATATAAATGTGTGTGTGGTGTGTGTATATGGTGTGTGTATGTGTATAGTGTGTAGGTGTGGGTATATGCGTATACATGTGTGTGGTGTGTGTATATATGTGTGTGTGTGTATATATATGTGTGTGGTGCATGTGTGTATATATGTGTGTGGTGTGTGTATATGA
Organism: Allobates femoralis; assembly: GCA_033576535.1. Classification (NCBI taxonomy): domain Eukaryota; kingdom Metazoa; phylum Chordata; class Amphibia; order Anura; family Aromobatidae; genus Allobates; species Allobates femoralis. The sequence goes on from JARQOC010000013.1 coordinate 14,730,604, forward strand.
ATATATGTATGTGTACGTATAGGTGTGTATATGTCTATGTATCTGTGTGTGGTGTATATATGCGCATGTATGGTGTGTGGTGTATGTTTGTGTGTGTATATATATGTATGTGTGGGTGGTGTATGTGTGTGTGGTGTGTATATAAGTGTGTATTTATGTTTGTGTATATGCGTGTGTGATGTGTGTGTGGTGTGTATGGTGTGTGTATATGTGTGTGTTGTGTGTGAGTGAATATGTGTGATGTGGTGCGTGTGTGCGTCTTGTGGTACTTGTGTATGTATAATTGTGTGTGTGTATATATATATATATATATATGTGCGTGTTGTGTGTGTGTGTATATGTGTGTGTGTGTGTGGTGGTGCGTTTGTAAATGTGTGTGTAGGTGTGTGGTACTTGTATGTGTGTTGTGCGTTTGTGTATATATATATATATATATATGTCTGTGTATATGTGTGTGTTGTGGTGCATGAGTATTTATGTGTGGTGTGTGTGATGTGGTGCATGTGTATATATGTGTGTGTATGTGCGGCCTCCTGCGGTATATTGGTATTTCCTGCTTGGAGCACTATTTATTATTATTATTATTATTTATTTATATATTCCACTATAACCATGAGGGACACCGTCCTATTACCATATACACATGCAAAACACCACTCTAGGAATGAGCGAGTATACTTGTTATTATTCGCTACTCGCAAAATAGTATGGGTATTTGGTATATTCGATACTCGTGAATTTTATTTTTGTTAGGTCCCTTTCACATCAGCGTTTTTTGCTGATGTACGGCAGATCTGGCAGGTGGTGCCGGATCTGCCTCCTAAAGGCGGACTTCCGGCCCGGATCCGTTAAGCCCCATGCATTGTCTATGGGGCTTGTGGTCTGGTGCGACAAGTACGGTTATGCCAGATCGTCCGAATCCAGCACTTGCAGCGTTTTTTTTTTTCGTGGCCGCAAGTGCCGAATCTGCCGCATCCGGCAGAACCGCACTTGCCGCACCGGACCGAAAGCCCCATAGACAATGCATGGGGCTTAACGGATCCGGGCCGGAAGTCGGCCGTTAAGCGGCAGATTTGGCGCCACCTGCCGAATCTGCCGCACATCAGAAAAAACGGCTGATGTGATAGGAGCCTACCTCGGCGAGTCCAATGTATGTCAATGGGAAATGTGAGTAATATGCTGCTGGACCCAAAAAAGCAAGTCAGGGGCTGAGGAAAATGCTGAAATGGATGCATGATTGTTTAAAAGCCGGTGTTAAAGGCTGCCGGCTTTTAAACAATGACTCAGCTGATGCACGCTCCCCACCGCCTCTCAGCCCGATCCTAACCTGTTCCCCTCTGCTTCTCTTCCCCAACTCCAGCTGATACATCAGCTGTTTGAAATAGCCAGCAGGAAAGCTGGCGATGAAAAGACTTCACCGCCGGCTTTCCTGCCGACTATTGCAAATGAACAGCTAATCAGCATCAGCTGTTCATTTAAAAAAGCCAGTAGTGAAGTCTTTGCTGGCATTCCTGCCGGCTATTTCAAATGACCAGCTGAAGCTGATCAGCTGTTCATTTGAACTAGCCAGTGGTGAAAAGTCTTCACCGCCGGCTATTTCAAATGAACTGATGCTGATCAGCTGATCATTGAAATAGCAGGCGGGAAAGCCGGCGGGAAAGTCTTTTCACCGCCGGCTTTTAAACAATCAGCTGATTGTTTTACTGCCTGTTTTAATGCTGGCTTCAGCTGATTCAGGTCCTTGAGTCTGATATTGATCATATGATCGGTTTGCTGGACAGCATATCCCTAAAGAAGGTACAAGGTCTGTACCAAAACACGTTGGATGGAAATACTGATGGAATAAAGAAGCAGCACACAAACTCTTGGCTTCCCTGGTATTTCTTTCCAGTAAGGTGGGACGGCAATGCTGATCACTAAAGCACGATCTCTCTCTTGATTTTCCTTGGATACATCACCACTGTTACGTGGGAGTGCAGATCCAGCAGCAGCTGTCTGTGCTAATTTACCAGTTGTGGGGGAACACAACTGGAACAGGTGAGCACATACACCTATGACGGCACTACCTTATCCTTAAAACGATAAGACCACTTGCGCCTCTTTGTCTCCCCTTTCCTTGTACTTTCATTTTCATGTATCAGTGATGGATTGTTCTCTCTTCTCGTGTATTTTTTTGATTGGTGGAAGCACATTCTCTATTTACACAAAGGGATTTGCTGTCGACAACGATAATGTTTATACTTGTGTAAATTAAAAGATCTTAGGCTGCCTTCACATTAGCGTTTGTGTCTGCATGCTGATGGCATGCAGACACAAACGCTGTCAAAAGCAGTGTTGAAATGATGTGTCCGCAGCGGATAATGTCCGCCTGCAGGACACATCACTAGGGAGCCCGGCAGCCAATCGGCGCTGTCCGGGGGCGGGCCGGAGGAGGAGTTCAGCGCCGGAGATCTCCTCCTCCCCGCCGCCGGTAAGCTCCTGGACATGTCGGCGGGGAGTACAGCTGATTTGACAGCTGTTTGAATCTTCCCGCGCCGACACCGAGAGGAGATGTCGGCGCGGGAAGATTCAAACAGCTGTCAAATCAGCTGTACTCCCCGCCGACAGGTCCCGGTGCTTACCGGTGGCGGGGAGGAGGAGGACAGCAGTGGCTCAGCTGATCTCCCGGAGGCCGTCGGTGAGCCCCCTGTGACATCACCGGCGGCCCCCGGGAGATTTTTCAATGGGTCCGCAGTGTTCTCCCGCGCTGTCAAGCGCTGAACACTGCGGACCCATTGAAGACCATGCATGTGTTGTGCGCTTGGGGACGCTTGCCGATTTTCCAAGCTCCCTGAGCGCACAAAAAATGCAACATGCTGCGTCCCGGGTGCGGATGCTGGACACCGGAAGGAGCAGATATCGTCCGCATCCGCACCCGAACGCAGCAAACGCAGGCACCATGCGTTTCTATGTTAAACATAGGAACCGCAGTGCGCGTGCGTTTGACTGCGTATGGGAACGCAGCATACACTGCTTTCCCATACGCAAATGTGAAGGCACCCTAAGACTATTTTTGCATTGTTTGGGCTTTGACGCTTACACTGAACAATGATCTGGAATGAACATTAGTAGAACAGATCGTTTATTTTAACTTCACCCAAAGTAAATTACATTTTAACCAGGTAATAATAAAGTTTTGCTATGTCCTTTGCAATTTGTATAGTATTTTTGTTATATTTGGATGGATATAATATTTACAGCTACGGTATATTATAAAAAAAACATCAGTTTTTTTTCATTGCAGGTGACTGTACCAGGAGCTCTGAGAGACATCTGAGATCTTTAGAATGTAAAGCTGATGATGGTAATATTATAAAACACTCACGTACACAGCGTGCCAGCATCTTATATATACCCACAGCCATTTACAGCAGAGATGGATCATTTGATAATACTTCATTAAAGTCATTTCCAAATTCATCACAGACTGATAAACAAAATAAAAGTCACAGAAGAAAAAATAAAGACAAAAGGGCTCCTACAAGGGAGAAGCTGTTTTCATGCTCAGAATGTGGGAAATGTTTTACTAAGAAGTCATATTTTGATATACATGACAGAATTCACACTGGAGAGAAGCCATATTCATGTTCAGAATGTGAGAAATGTTTTACTCAGAAATCGCATCTTGTTTCCCATGAGAAAATTCACACAGGAGAGAAGCCATATTTATGTTCAGAATGTGGGAAATGTTTTACTGATAAATCAACTTTTGTTAGACATAAGAGAATTCACACAGGAGAGAAACCATTTTCATGTTTAGAATGTGGGAAATGTTTTACTCTGAAATCACATCTTGTTACACATGAGAGAATTCACACAGGAGAGAAGCCATATTCATGTTCAGAATGTGGGAAATGTTTTACTCAGAAATCAGCTTTTTTGAAGCATAAGAACATTCACACAGGAGAGAAGCCATATCCGTGCTCTGATTGTGGGAAATGTTTTACAGCTAAATCAGATCTTGTTAGACATAAGAGAATTCACACAGAAGAAAAGCCACATTCATGTTCCAAATGTGGGAAATGTTTCACAAAGAAATTAGATCTTGTTACACATGAAAGAATTCACAAAGGAGAGAAGCCATATTCATGCTCCGAATGCGGGAAATATTTTACTCAGAAATCGTATCTTGTTACACATGAGAGAATTCACACAGGAGAGAAGCCATATTCATGTTCTGAATGTGAGAAATGTTTTACTCTTAAATCAACTCTTGCTAGACATAAGAGAATTCACACAGGAGAGAAGCCATATTCATGTTCAGTATGTGGGAAATGTTTTACTCGGAAATCAGTTCTAGTTACACATTAAATAATTCACACAAGAGAGAAGCCATGTTGATCTGCAGAATGTGGGAAATGCTTTTGCCAGAAATCGAATCTTATGAAAAATCAGAGAGTTCACTAAATGGAGAAGTAATGTTCATGTTAAGGCTACATTCACACATTGTGTATTTTGTTGCGCTTTTTTCAGCAAGCCGCGATTTTCGGCCGTGCAAAAAAGCGCAACAAAATATGCAGGGGCTTTCACACACTGCGCTTTCTTTACCCCAGAAAGCGCAGGGGATGTCACAGAGGGGAGGAAGAATCCTGCTTCCTCCTCCCCTCTGTGACACCTGTGACCGCCCATTAGATTGTGTAGTGTATTAATATACACTGCGAAATCTAAATTAAATAAAGCCAAATGTATGTAAAATAAAAAAGAATCAAATACTTTACCTCTCCGATGCCTTTTCCCGATATCCAGTGGCGAGGAGATCTGTGTCCTGCAAGAGCCTGCCTTGATGTCAGAGGGGCGTTCCCGGCGCTGATTGGCCGCTCGCGGTCATGTGATATGTATCACATAACCACGAGCGGCCAATCAGCGCCGGGAACGTCCCTCTGACATCACGGCAGGTCCTGGCATAAAAACACATCTCCTGTCCTCGCCACCGGACACCGGGAAAAGGCATCGGAGAGGTAAAGTATTTGATTCTTTTTTATTTTACATACATTTGGCTTTATTTTAATTTAGATTTCGCAGTGTATATTAATACACTACAAAATCTAATGGGCGGTCACAGCTGTCACAGAGGGGAGGTGGAAGCAGGATTCTTCCTCCCCTCTGTGGCGTCAGAGGGAGAAAATGCAGGAGCACCTGCGTAAAGAATTGACAAGTCAATTCTTTTTACGCCGGCGCTTTCTCCCAGAAAGGCGCGGCACGAAAATACGCGCTGTCTGAACATTCACTTTGCTGTCAGACAATACGCACCTGCGTATTTATTGAAAAGCGCTCAAAAATGCGCAGTATGTGAACGCAGCCTAAGAATGTGAGATACATTTTAAAATAAGATCTTGTTACGTGAGAGAATTCACTCAAAGTAGAAGCCATTCATGTTCATATATGGATGAAGGTTTTTTGGAAAACAAATATTTTACTTAAAAGACCTCAAACAACAATAAAATCCTATATTCATCTTCAGAATTATAGGACATTTTTCACTTGGATATCAGCTCTCGATCTTCATAAGAGAATTCACAAAGGACAGAAACCATTTTGACAGTCACATTGTACGTACAACGTTCCATTGTGAGTCTTGCTAAACTAATGCATGAGTATATACACGTATAAACTCAATACAAATTCTTTATGTCTTCAGTGCTGGGCGGGAGCTTCTGCCGGGTACCCTGAGCTGGTGAGGGGCTCAGTACCTGGTTCCCCTATAATCAGCAGTAATTTTATAGGAATATTGCATATTACAATATATAAACGTTTTGCTATAATTTAAATGTCTATGACACATAAAAGCGTTACCGCTTAGTACAAAGTGATTTCTTGTAATGACTAAATTATAACCATGACACTATAGGAAAACAGAATACACTGCGTCTTTATACTTTAGGTTTGTAACGTTCCTGCAGTGATACTCGTGTGTTTAAAGCATTTTCCCCTTAAATAGCCCCTGTAGGTAAGCCCAGCAATATGCACTATTAATTTCCACAGCTCTTTATAAACATCATCTTCATTGTCCCCATTTTGACTCACAATCTAAATTCCCTATCACTATGGCTATGCAGTCTCTGCCATCTTGCTGTGTTCCATGATAGCCTTTAAGAATAAAGGCGTGAGGTCAGTAGACAACTTCTTAGGACCTTCACAGGTCCTATACCCAGGAATATAGACTGTGAGCCCTTGTGGACAGGATCTCTGCCCTAATGTACCTGTATGATTTATTCGTCGTTATTCATGTTCTCGTCCTTGTTCTGCCCTTACACATGTAAAGCGCCATGGAACCAATGGTGCAATATAAATAAATAAATAATAATAATATGGTGTGGGGCATTATGTACGCCTTCTAGTCTTCATTGCAGGGGCACCAACAGGTCAGTGTTACATTGATTTAGTCATTGACCCTGTGGTGCAGCCATTTACCCACACGACAGTGCTAGGTTGGATATTGCTATTGAGCAGCATGGCCTAAACATGCTTCCATGACTGTCAGTGTCTCCAGGCTTGTCTCCATCGAGGACATTATTGGTCGGTGATTACACAGGAGCCGCCAGCAGAAGATCTTCATGATTTGTACAAATGCATTTGGCAGCAGAACCTTCCTTAAATGATTGTGCAGAGGGCTATCATACTGTGAGGAGGTGTTTTACCACGTCAGAGTGACAGGGCAGATATGCCCTTACTTACGTAGCGCACACTAATATACGAATTAGGCACACTGAATGAAGTTTTATGGTAAAACAATAATATAACAATTTATTAAGATTACATCAGGATAATGCTCAAGTATGGAATGGCAGATATAATACCCTGCTCCTATAATTCAGTTCATGTAAATCATATAATTAAGGTGAATCATAATATATGGAGAAATAAGTATCAATACATACCGAGTATTGTAACATCACTTCTCCACCGGAGGGACCACAGTGTCAGCGAGAAGGAAACACTTTGGTCTTGTCATCACAGAAACCGTGCGTCCACGATACCTTCTGGAATGTCCCTACCTCGCTGAACTGGGCCCCCTTTTTTATACACAGCTCCCACATCGTCTCCTAACACATCTTGTGCAATATGTTTAAGCTAGATCATCAGTATCTTGCAATTGCGCAGTAGGTTGTTGTTTGACATGGGCCCAGTGCTTACTGATAACAACCACCTACATCTGTTTGCACAGACTCAAGATTTGTTTGACAGCATCATGTCTTCTGACAACAGCACAATGCTTCAAGGTCATTTGTTGCTGATTACACCAACCTTAGGAATGTTATAGTATAACATTTCCAGGTTTCTCCAATATGTTGCTTGTCAAAAAGTTAAATCTTCATGATCATAGCATAACGCTCTAAGATGGTAGCATATAGGCATCATGACCTCAATAATCACCTATTCTGAAAACTGGATACCTATCGTAACCCAGTCACACACTCATACTTGTCTCATTTGTATCACAGTCCCCCACTGAGAATCTGAGAGGTCACCGCGTGACACAGGTTTTGCAAGATCTCATTTATTCCTTTTATTTTAATAACTTTTATGCATAAATGTAAATTGTCTATTTTGTAATATCTTGTATATCTTTTTGTAAACACTGCAAACTTTTTGGAGTAAACTTTATCAATTTGCTTATTTTTGTTCTACCTGTTCTATGATGAGCCGATACGCACCTTCCGCTGTTTCACGTTACCAAACAGGTTACCGATTCACCTGAAAGAGATCGGTGGTGGCAGCATAATTTTTGTATCTATGTGATATTGTGGGCCTGAGGGTACCGTCACACCTGGACATATCGCCGGCGATTTCACAGGCGACGCACGTGCGCACGCCCGTTTTTGCGTGTCGCCCAAGGTCGCAGTCACCTATTTACACGGGGCGACAACTCAGGCGACGACCTGACCGGAAATTGCCTGAGCGTCGCCCAAGGCCCACGGGCAATCAAGTCGCTGGTGGCCGCTTCGCCGTCACACAGAGCAATCACATTAGCAATATGGGCGTTGTTTTGTCCAGCGTCTCGGAGGTAGGCGTTGTGTGACGCCTCGAAGAAGTGTGATTGGTTGCAAACAAACACCAATTACTGTGTCCTTGTTCTCAGCGCCACATCGTAAAATGTAAACCATGCATATGCGTATTGGCTCGGTTTTTCATTCAACTCCAGTGTGATGTGTCGCGGATTATTGCTAGACGCATTGGCGTGGGCAACAAGGCAAAACAGGGCGCTCGCGTGTCGAGTAATTGTATAGTGAAGCCGTATGGTGTTTTTATGTAATGTGTGTTGGGCTACTGCGTTGGCTAATAAAATCACTGTTGCTTTTTTGGTCAGGAGAATATTGGAGCCTTGAAAGTATATGTGTGTGCACATATATTTGTGTGTTTGCAGTTATGTGGGACATATGTATTTCTGACCTAACATTTCCCTCTCCATGTGTGTGTACACAATATGTGTAATGAAATACATGTATATGGAGCACAACACACACAGGCACCATACAGTGTCACCACAAAGGCCTGTCCCTGGGTGCCGTACATATGTCCCCAGTGCTTATGTACCTCTATAAATCAGACATTATGTCACCATACGTTTTTGGTACACCATATACTGGGACATGCTTCTCTTTCCTGGGACAAATAAACACATTTGAGGACATAAAGATGTACTTGTGGTATCATGTCAACCTTTGCTACATAATAATGGTATGGGTTTAAACCCCGTTACAGGGATAACATATTAAACATATACATACATGTACAAAAACACTTAATAAGGGTCCATGGTTTAAAACACAGTATTGTTTATTAAAAGACTGGACCAACAGGGTCCATTAATTCTAGAATCAAGTGAAAACATCCCATAAACTAGGGGCCAATTATAAAAACAGACTTTAAACATGAGTAAGAGGCTGCCCTTCTTGAGGGGCAGAGCTGGGATGGGCTCATTTAAATTCTTCTATCATATGGGCTAATTGGGACAGCTTCAAAGCCGCTTCCTCATGGGCCGCCTCCAGGTCCTGTAGGGATGGGCCACCTAGAGAGTATACAGAACATCAACATCAGCAACATGTTTTGAACACATAGCAGGTGTGTTTTCTTAGAAGTGATTGCACTTACCAGGGGGCTGTGGACCCACAATTTGGGGGGGTGGGGATAAAGAGGGGCTTATTGCCCAGTCCACCTCTTGGCTTGTGTCATCTGCAATGAGATCAGCATATGTGTATTTGTATTGGCCCATAACAAAGGTCCCTACATTCAAATTAACGGCTAAAAAAAACAGACAGATATAGTGCACAGTATATATGAGTAATATTGACATTACACACCTTCTTGCCCGTTTGTGGGGTCCTCAGGGGACCACTGTGCCGAATTGCCACCACTGGAGAACTCACCTTCCAAGGGTGGGGTGGGTGCAGCCCTTGGTGTCCCTTCTGAGCCTGATAGTTGAGGACAGTGGGGTGAAGTGGGCCCTTGTAGATGTTGTGGTGTCGGGGGTGTTTGCCCATTATTCTCTGGGGTTGGCAATTCTTCTGTTGGTGAGGCAGCTGGCGTTACTGCCGGCGGTTGGCCTGGTGACCCTGATTGGCTGGGTGGTGCTCCTACAGCGGGTGATGGGGGATGCTCAGCCCTTCTGTCCCTACCTGTTGAGGCAACAACATACTTAATCACAATAACAACATGGCCAGATATGTGGGGACTGAATAAACAGTGCTGTTTAAAGTGCATTAGGTCAGGTTGAGTGCGATCGAAAGGGCAGGATAGGCCAACATAATGTCATATGTGGGTAGGATAAACATATGACAATATGTGGCTAGGTACAGTAGACATATATAGTTTACAGGGGAATATAGGGTGTATGTGGATGTTGCTGCCAGATGATCCTGCAACTGCAGAGTCATGAAGAAGCTCTCACATACATTGCCCCTATATATGTTGGGGTGTACAGTGGGAATGTGTAGGTTGTCATGCTAAATACTCACCACTCATCTGGGCAATCCTGGCACGCAGATCTGGTTAGGGCTGCGCACAACACCCAGCCTCCTCTCCAGCCGCCTCTGCACCCTCATTAGGACAGCCTGCTTGTGGAGACGTGGATGGGTGTGCTGCTGGTGACACCAGTAATCCCTGGTGTTACATACATCAATGAGAATAAGGAGCTCAGGCTCCCCCCACACTGCAGCTCGCCTGGGTGCTGCCATTTTTACTATTCTGCAGGGGAAGGGAAAGCACCAGGAAGGCGGCGCCAAAAGATTGACAACTTTATGGCGAATGAACGCACGGGAGAGATGTCACATGTTGACGGGGGCCCAGAGGCGCTAAAGCCACAGGATTCACTGTATGCTTGTGCGTCATATACTTTACACAGGAAGGCTGCCACAACAGCGCTCATGCAGACATTAGTTGACATGTAATGACAATTGTGTTCATGTTAACACACATTGTGGCCCGTCGCACATCGCTGCACTTTTGAACACAGCCGCAAACAGAGGCCAGATCAATGCACTACTGTACAGTATGTATGCTCCTGGGTAATACACCTTTGGACGCACACAGCATCAAATATGGCGCCGAGGAACAAGACAACCAATCGGAACGCTCGAGCTGCCACCAATCCACGCAGACCGGCAGAGCTAGTAAATACGCCCTGAAACTTAATCACAATAACAACATGGCCAGATATGTGGGGACTGAATAAACAGTGCTGTTTAAAGTGCATTAGGTCAGGTTGAGTGCGATCGAAAGGGCAGGATAGGCCAACATAATGTCATATGTGGGTAGGAAAAACATATGACAATATGTGGCTAGGTACAGTAGACATATATAGTTTACAGGGGAATATAGGGTGTATGTGGATGTTGCTGCCAGATGATCCTGCAACTGCAGAGTCATGAAGAAGCTCTCACATACATTGCTTAGTGACTTTTTTGTTGCTGAATTTCATTGGCTAAATCTTCAATTGAAGGTTGGTATTTTGTACACTTCAAGGCCAAGCAAGCGCTACTAAGGTTATCTGTCAATCTGTTTCTTTTGTTGGTTTTGATATTATTTAATGCTGAGAATAAGGTCTCACAAAAGTACGTAGAGGGAAAAATAGTAAGTAAAGCCATTGCTATATTTTTCAGGGTGCTAAAAGTGTCTGGTAACCGATTCCAGGCACTCCAAATTTCCTGTTCATAGTGGCACTCCTCTTGATTCTCCAAGCGGCACCTTTCTAGATTCTCAAGCTTTGACCTCAAATCAACAAACACCTGACCCCAGATGCTGTCCTGAAATTCTGCAAGTTGCATCTCCAAATCATCAATTTGTATCCATTGGAAACCATTTAATTCCAAACTACTGTAGACTACTACATCAGGATACTTAATTATTTTCATGGTCTGTTCTAGGCTTCTAAATTGATTAAATCTATCACTGAACTGGTCAAGTAAGGAGTCTAAAACATGCTGGTACTTTATATGCAAGGGCTCCATTTCATTTTGTACAGCTGCACTGGCCTTCTCAAAATACTTTGTTACTCGAGGAAAATACTTATAAGTTTTAGTTTCTACATCTCGCTTGAAAATTTTAAGTTTACTTTCAAAAGCTTTTATGTATCCAAACATAACGTCAATACTTTTGCCAAAACCTTGTAGCTTTAAGTTCAGTTCATTAATATGAACAGAGAGATCTGTAAAAAACATCAGGGTGTTGACCCACTTATAATCATAGAGCTGAGGAAAGTTTCCCAGATCCTTATCCTCAAGAAATACCTTAATTTCTTCAAAGCACTCGACAAAGCGCTCAAGAACTTTGCCTCGGCTCAGCCATCTTACATTATTGTACATCAGCAGTCCACTGTAGGTGGAATCAACCTCCAGTAAAAGTGCAGAAAATTCTCTCTTGTGAAGGGGGCGAGCAGCTATTAAAGGGAACCAACCACCCCAAATGACCCCCCCGGACTATAAATATCGTTCCCTACACCCAGCACATACATGTGCTGCAAGGTTTATTGCTAAAAAAACTTTTTTAAAAGTTAAGATAATGCTTTATAAAGTTTATAACGAAGGGACGGGTGGGCATTACTTAGCTGGGGCTAAAGCCGAGTTGCAGCTGCCAGTCATCCTCCTCTCTCCCCTCGCAGCATTGAAGTCCAGCCCTTTCTTGTCGTCACAGCCTGGTGCACGGGATCTCATGCCCGTGCACACGTCATCAGCTACAGCCGGGTCGCGAGCACACGCTCTGACTTCCACAGCTGAGCGCAGGAAGTCAGAGCGCGTGCTCGCGACCCGGCTGTAGCTGATGACGTGTGCACGGGCATGAGATCCCGTGCACCAGGCTGTGACGACAAGAAAGGGCTGGACTTCAATGCTGCGAGGGGAGAGAGGATGACTGGCAGCTGCAACTCGGCTTTAGCCCCAGCTAAGTAATGCCCACCCGTCCCTTCGTTATAATCTTTATAAAGCATTATCTTAACTTTTAAAAAAGTTTTTTTAGCAAAAAACCTTGCAGCACATGTATGTGCTGGGTGTAGGGAACGATATTAATAGTCCGGGGGGGTCATTTGGGGTGGTTGGTTCCCTTTAAATTAACTATTTTTGTAACAACTGACATTAAGTCGTTTAAGTCAGTGAATCCTGCCTTGGCACATAAAGCCTCCTGATGGATAATACAATGAAAAGGCACAATCGGGTGGCCAATAGCTTCTGTAAATAATGTAACAAATTCAACTTTTTTTCCCCACCAAGTTTGGTGCCCCATCTGTCGTCACTGACACAACTTTAGAGATATCAATGCTTAGGTCACAGAATGTTTGCATAACAACCTTACATATTTCGCTTCCTGATGTACTTGTTGGCACTGATACTAACTTTATCAACTCTTCTCTCATTGTGAGACCATCAGAATATCGACCAATAATGGCCAACTGTGCATGTGATGTGACATCAGTAGTTTCATCAAGAGAGATCGAAAAATATTTACAATTACTTATGTCTTCCTTTAATTGATGTTGTACGTTTGTGTTCAGTCTCATTATTCGGTCTTTTATGATATTTCTACTGAGTGGTAACTCAGATATTCTCTTACTAATTGCATCTTTATTCTGCATATCGTGAAATAGAACTGGTGCACATCTTAAGAGAGTTTCTTTAATAAATTCTCCCTCACTGAGGGCTTTTCCATGCTGAGCTATGGAGTGAGCAATGCTCAGACTTGCAGATGTTAAATTTGTAGAGCTTTTTACAAATTTAAGGATGGAATTAGATTGGCTCTTATGAAGTTGTAGCTGCCTGGAAATGTATTCCTTCCTTTCATCCTCACTTTTTTTCAAGAGCTGGGAATGATTAGTTTCAAAATATATATATTTAATGCCATACATCTCTGTCCATGTCTCTTGAAAGGGTCTACTACTGCTACTACCACTTCCTTTACTTAACCTTGTTTTTTTTGGCTTCTCCATCAGAGGGGCAGTGACAGAAGATTTATAGATAGCCCTGCAGGCAATTAGGGGTTAACTGTCTTTTAGGAAAGGGCAGAGTTAATAAGCAGAAATAGGGATTAATAGGGTGCGCAACAATAATAGTGGTGAAATGGAGTCTGTACTATGCTGCAAGATGGCGTTCCTTATGTAAATTAATGGCGGGAAATGGCACCCATAGCACAGGCCTCTTCCAGCCTCCCCCTCACTTATCTCAATAATGGCCAATCACACATTCATGACACCCAGATTCTGCCCAGAACATTTCACTGGAGGATGGTTGCTGTAGTAATCACTGGACCTCCAGACAGCGATCACAGGGCCTCCAGACAGCGATCACAGGGCCTCAGATATGCGTCCCCCACAGCATTCCGCTGCTCCCTGCTGCGCCAGCCAGAAGTTCCGCCTACCGGAAGTCCCAGGACTAGACGCTCTGTGCCAGAGCTCTGCTGTTCTGGCCTACAGACCTACAGCACATTTTTTTTTCCTCAGCTACTGCACCTGGCCCTGTAGTTAGTGATGGGCGAGTCCTAAATTACTCGGAATCGCTTGACTCTAGTCTAGCGAGTCCAAGCCCGGGACTCGCTACTCGTTGCGAGTCCAATGTTAATGAATGGGGAAGCGAGTAATGTGCGATTTACACATCGCAGATGTCTTGGAAAGCGCTCGCATTGCCGTTTTGGAAACCCCAATCGCAAAAGTTTTTTGCTTCTGTGTCCGTGTCTGTGGTTTTTATCCAAATAGCGAGTCTAGCGAGAAAAAGTAAACTCTGACAAAACTAGGATCGCAGAGTACCGAATCCTACTTGTAGTTTCTCCGGCGGCCGCGTGTAACTGAAAATGGCTACGCGTGTCAGTGCTGACACGCGTGTCATGGGTTCGCCATCACTGGTTTAGGCGATAGGTGCTGTCGCTCTTGACATCGCTCATGAGTAACTCATGAGATGTTACACAGGGCGATCAGGACACATCGCCCAATAGTCGCCTGGTTTCAGAGCTCTGATGTGAAATCAGGCGACCACTCAGATGTGTCGCCCTCGCCCGTTTACATTAGGCGACGCACTGGCGATGTCGCCGGCGACAGGCCACGCCTCAGCGTCGCCTGTGAAATCGCCGGCGATATGTCCAGGTGTCACAGTACCCTGAGGGTGACTGCATTGAGGTATATATACGTACCTGGCAGGAACTGGTGGTATATTATATATATATATATATATATATATATATACACATACACACACACATCCCGTCACCGCATGTGACACAGTACACAAAATAAATTAGGGCAGCTGGGCTCCTTTTTTTATCCTCTAGCAATACCTGGTTTGACCAGCAGGATAAGAGAGCGCCAGAGAGCTGCAGGTCCTGACTAGGTTTTCATGACAACTACAATTACTGCTGCCCTCGACTTGGCCGCCCCCCTCACATGCAACAATCTGCACACAAACAGGAAACCCTGCCACATCACCCTCACTAAAGACCTGAGACGGGTTTCCAGAGCTGCTGAACAGAGATTTAAGAAATCTCATTCCTCTGAGCACTTCGCTATGTTCAAGCAGTCCCTCACTAACTTTGAGTCCGCACTCACTGCCGCAAAACAAGCCTACCTCTTATCTTTAAAGAGGACTTGTCACCCCACCTGGTGCGTGGCAAACTAAATGCAGCACTGAATGCAGCATGTCAGCTTCATTCAGGGAAGGTGTCCCCCATGTCTCTAGCCCCCCTGTAAGCTTTAAAATAGACTCCTCACCGCTGGGACAATCCTGCCTGCCTTCTCCTTGTGTATTCCACCCTCTGTATGTATCTGCCACTACCTCCTCTTCTACTGGGTCTGCCCCCTCCTCTTCTCCTGCTCTATGTCAATCACGCTGCCGCACAGCTCTTGGATTGCAGTTTATGCTTTATTCATACAACAGGGCAGCAATCTGGCGCTGACGGCACGCAATGCCGCTCTTACCAAGAGCTGTGCGGCAACGTGATTGACAGAGAGCAGGAGGGCAGACCCAGCAGAAGAGGAGGCGGCGGCGGCAGAGGGGGCAGAATACACAAGCAGAAGGCAGGGAGGATTGTGCCAGCGGCGAGGACCTCTTATCAGACCCAACCCAGGGGACCTCTTAACTGTAAGGTTTCTAGTCTTTTTTAAAGCTTACAGGGGGGCTAGAGACATGGGGGACCCCTTCCCTGAATGCAGCAGACATGCTGCATTCAGTTTGCCATGCACCAGGGGGGTGACAGGTCCTCTTTAATAACCTCCCGATCTCACAATCCCAAACAGCTATTTAAAACTTTCAATTCTTACTCCATCCCCCAGCTCCCCCCTCTCCTCTTATCTTTGCCGAAGACTTTGCCTCTATCTTTAAACAGAAGATTGATAACATCAGAGACAGCTTTGACCCACTGTCCCCACAGCTCCTCCTCACAACTACACTGCCCTCTCCTTCCAAAGGCTGCTTCTCCACCATGACAGAAGATCAGCTCTCCTCCCTCCTAACAAAATCACACCTCACCCATGACCCGCTCCCATCCCACCTTATTCCCAACCTCACCTCCGTCTTCATCCCAACCCTAACCCACCTCTTCAACTTATCACTTCTTTGTGTCTTTCACTCACCCTTCAAGCACGCCTTGATCACTCCCATCCTCAAAAAGCCCTCCCTCGACCCATCGTCTGTTTCTAGCTATCGCCCAATATCACTTCTCCCCTTCGCCTCAAAACTACTGGAACACCACGTCCATCTTGAGCTATCCTCCCACCTCTTCCCCTCCTCCGTCTTTGGCAACCTACAAATCGGGCTTAACCAAAGTTGCCAATGACCTATTAGCTGCCAAGAGCAAAGAACACTGCCTTCCTCCTCCTTGACCTATTTTCCACCTTCGACACTGTAGATCCTTCCCTCCTGCTACAGATTCTCTCATCTCTTGCTATCACTGACCTGGCCCTCTCCTGGATCTCTTCATATCGAATAGACTGGACTTTGAAGGTACCGTCACACGCCGCCATATGGCTTCCATATCGCTGGCGATTTGACATAAGCACGCACGTTTCAGCCCTTTTTCCACCACTGTGGAACGGTCACACGTAGCGATCTCGCGTGCGATCACCGGTGATCCTGCGTTGCGGAAATTGCCTGTCCAAGACCGGAAACGATCTTCCAGTCCCACATCACCACGTCAGACGCCACAACCACATCAGCGATGTGGGCGTAGTTTGACCGCAGCGAGGAGATAGGCGTCCCAGTGTGTTACACCGCGCCACTACCACTCCGATTGGCCTACACAACTGCGTTACCATTGGTCAGCCTTGTATGAAAGTCTGCCCACTACATGACGCATTTGCCCTTTCTACTATCTCGTTACTCCACGCACGTGTCATGTGTTGCGGCTTCTGCAAGACACTTTGGAGTTGCCAAAGTGCCACACAGGACGGCTCGCCTGTTGCTCTGTGGATTACACTATGAATGGCTATGTGTGCGACGGTTGTTGATGTCGGTAAGCAAGAAACAACACTCTGGACATATGTGCATGGATTGTGTCTGGGCCAGACTGAACTATGTGTGTGCAGACCTATGTTGTGGATCCAGGGGAGTAACTATGGCATATTCGCCAACAGACCACAGTGTTACATTACAACACAATAATACTGACCCATCCATATTCATCAAGGCTAATGTACAGTTGCACAAGAACACACAGGGAACAGGTGGTGGACTGGTCATGTGGCAGTATACGTTTAGGTTATGTGTTCAGGATATATTGCCATTCCCACCACCATTGTGTGGCAGGCTATATGTCACACAGCACGCAGTTATTGGCTGTATGTGTAATGGTGGCCATTACATGACTTACAAGATGTAGAGTTCAGCCTTATTAGACAGCTATGTGTGTTGATCTCCTGTTAAAACGGCAATGTTAAAGTCAACAATGCCAACACATTGTGGTGTAGTCTGCACCTTCATGTTGCATTTTGCACACCCTGCAGATGCAGAGGGATGAAGCCTCAACATTATCTACTCAGGGTACCTATCGGACGGGCTACACTTCCATGTGGTGCTATATGTTAGTTTGGTGTTGGGATGAGGTATGTGTGTATCACAATTACTCATCACACAGCCTCATAATCCGTGCCCGGAGGTTGGCAATGCGCCCTGGACACTTGTATTTCAAGTCCGCCACCTTCTTCTGGATCTGCTGGGTGGTGCAGTCAACACCCAGTCTCCTCAGCAGGGCCCTTTTCACTTTGCGCAGGATTGCCCGCTTGTGGAGACGTGGGTGCTGGTGACGATGGCGACACAAATAATTCCGCCTGTCCAGGATGTCAATGAGGATGAGCAGCTCTGGATCACCCCATGCTGCAGCTCTCTGTCCTGATGTCATCACTACCTCTGCAGGGGAAGGGAAACACCTGGAAGGGAGGGCCCAACATACAATAACTACATTACGTCATAGTGCCCGCTGGGTACGCCGAGGAGGCTTGACGGCCCAGACAACGTAAGGTGCAACATAGTGGCGAGCCTTTCAGGGATGCCGTAGCGTCACCAAAATATACCAAGAATGCACCCCAGGGTGACAGACGTGCGTAGCAAATGGAAGACATACATACGTTGGTATGTAATTTTGGGGCTATTATGGTTTGTGTATGCTCAACATGTTGGTTTGGACATTTCAGCCACCAGCAATAGGAATTGGCTAATAAAACATATATTTGTGTGTATGAAATCATACACCAATCGTCATTATCGAGGGATGATTCATTTAGTCAGGACCTGCCAGCATCATACACGCAGTATCATTCGGATGCGCTAGTCCATGACGCTCGTACTTTGCCTTTCAAGACACTTGTGAGGCAGAAGATGAGTCTGCTGAAGAACGCACAGATCATCAAATAATGTGCCTTTGCCATGGGCAGCCAATGGGAACGCAGGAGAAGCCACCAATCGCTGCAGTCGGGACGGGGAAAACAGCACTCTCAGGCACGCCTACGGGATTGATTCCAGAATGTCCGAGCTCGCTTTCTACATCGCTATCGCCCTGTCACACGCCACAATGCGCTCAAATCGCCTGGTGGATATCGCCTGATTTCTCTGCAGTGCAGGGCAATCAAGCGACGCTCCACCAGCGATTTCTGGCCATAGAATCACCCAGTCACACGCACAGGCGATATGGTTTCCAATTCACCGAATTCGGGAATTGCTAGCAATATCGCCGGCGATATGGCGTCGTGTGACGGTACCTTAAGTGTCACCCTCTCTCACACCACCTCTTCACCTTAGGGTGGTTTCACACTACGATTTTTCTAAATCCGATGCTGTCCGATGAAAATCGGACAGCATCGGATCCGAATTTGGCCCCATGCAGCCCTATGGGCATCGGACCGAATCGGATGTGCACTAAATGCCATCCAATTTGATCCGATTCTGTCCGATTTTATTATCGGTGCAAAAATCGGAGCCTGCTCCGATTTTTGCACCGAAAATAAAATCTGACAGATTCGGATCGGACCAAATCGGATGGCATTTAGTGCACATCCGATCTGACCCGATCCCTATAACATGGGGCCCTATGGAGAAGGGTCCGAGGAAACATCTGTCTCCTCGGACCCGATTTTAGTGTACTGAGCATGCTCAGTACACTAAAATAGCTCCTAAAGGTGAAACAAAGGGTTAATAAAGTAAAAAAAAAATCTATACTCACCTGTCCACGAGGCCCCCGGCGTCTCCAGGTGTCTTCCGGTATCTTGCTGTTCTGTCTTCTGTGCTGCCAGGACCTGCCGTGATGTCACAATCACATGACTGCCGGCTATTGGTTACTCGCAGTCATGTGATTGTGACATCACGAGAGGTCCTAGCAGCACAGAAGACAGAACAGCAAGATACCGGGAGACGCGCGGGACCGTGCAGGAGTCGTGGACAGGTGAGAAAAGATTGGAGAGGGGGAGGACACATGGGGGGACCCGGAGGACACATGGGGGGACCCGGAGGACACATGGGGGGACCCGGAGGACACATGGGGGGAACCGGAGGACACATGGGGGGAACCGGAGGACACATGGGGGCACCACATTGAAGGACTGGGGGAGGACACATAGAAGGACCGGGAGCCAAGAGGGGAGGACCGGGGGTGCAGAGAGGAGGACCGGGGGCCAAGAGGGGAGGACCGGGGGCCAAGAGGGGAGGACCGGGGGCCAAGAGGGGAGGACCGGGGGCCAAGAGGGGAGGACCGGGGGCCAAGAGGGGAGGACCGGGGGCCAAGAGGGGAGGACCGGGGGCCAAGAGGGGAGGACCGGGGGCCAAGAGGGGAGGACCGGGGGCCAAGAGGGGAGGACCGGGGGCCAAGAGGGGAGGACCGGGGGCCAAGAGGGGAGGACCGGGGGCCAAGAGGGGAGGACCGGGGGCCAAGAGGGGAGGACCGGGGGCCAAGAGGGGAGGACCGGGGGCCAAGAGGGGAGGACCGGGGGTGCAGAGAGGAGGACCGGGGGTGCAGAGAGGAGGACCGGGGGCCAAGAGGGGAGGACCGGGGGCCAAGAGGGGAGGACCGGGGGCCAAGAGGGGAGGACCGGGGGCCAAGAGGGGAGGACCGGGGGCCAAGAGGGGAGGACCGGGGGCCAAGAGGGGAGGACCGGGGGCCAAGAGGGGAGGACCGGGGGCCAAGAGGGGAGGACCGGGGGCCAAGAGGGGAGGACCGGGGGCCAAGAGGGGAGGACCGGGGGCCAAGAGGGGAGGACCGGGGGCCAAGAGGGGAGGACCGGGGGCCAAGAGGGGAGGACCGGGGGCCAAGAGGGGAGGACCGGGGGCCAAGAGGGGAGGACCGGGGGCCAAGAGGGGAGGACCGGGGGCCAAGAGGGGAGGACCGGGGGCCAAGAGGGGAGGACCGGGGGCCAAGAGGGGAGGACCGGGGGTGCAGAGAGGAGGACCGGGGGCCAAGAGGGGAGAGGACCGGGGGTGCAGAGAGGAGGACCGGGGGTGCAGAGAGGAGGACCGGGGGTGCAGAGAGGAGGACCGGGGGTGCAGAGAGGAGGACCGGGGGTGCAGAGAGGAGGACCGGGGGCCAAGAGGAGAGGACCGGGGGAGAGACAGTGACAGCTAGGGAGCGATCTGACAGGAGGGCGGGCATCCTATTTTCTGTCGGAATCGGATGCCTATTTGGCATCCGATTCCAGGCATCAGAGGAATCCGATGCTGTCCGATTTATATCGGACAGCATCGGATTTTAAAAAATCGTAGTGTGAAAGTAGCCTTAGCCCCTATCTGTCGGTGTCCCCCAAAGCTCAGTTCTTGGACCCCTACTTTTCTCCATCTACACCCTCGGCATGGGACAGCTCATAGAGTCCCACAGCCATCAGTATCATCTCTACGCTGATGACACACAGATCTACCTCTCTGGACCGGACATCACCTCCTTACTGACCAAAATCCCACAATGTCTGTCCGCCATCTCATCATTCTTTTCTGCTCGATTTCTGAAACTGAACAAGGACAAAACACAATTCATCATCTTTCCCCATCTCACTCTCCCCTCCACCCGACCCATCCGTGAAAGTCAATGGCTGCTCGCCACCTCCTGCCGACTCCAACTCAAAAATATTTCTCGGATCCGATCATTCCTTGACCCTGACACTAGAACACTCGTCCATGCCCTAATCATCTCCCGTCTCAGTTATTGTAACCTCCTGCTCTCTTGCCCCTCTCCAATCTATCCTAAACTCTGCTGCCCGACTAATCCACCTGTCTCCGCGCTATTCCCCGGTTTCTTGCCTTTGCTAAGCCTTTCACTGGCTCCGCATTTCTTAGAGGCACTCCTCTCATGATCTCCTTCTCTACTCCCATCTTATCTCTTCTTCTCACAACCGTATACAAGACTCCTCCCGTGCTTCCCCCATACTCTGGAACTCTGTGCCCCAAAACATCATACTCTCGCCCATCGTGGAAACCTTCAAAAGGACCCTGAAGACCCCCCTCTTCCGACAAGCTACAACCTGCAATGATCCTCAGTCTACTGACCAGCTCTGCCCTCTCCTGCCGTATCCTCACCCATCCAGCTCTGCCCTCTCCTGCTGTATCCTCACCCGTCCAGCTCTGCCCTCTCCTGCTGTATCCTCACCCGTCCAGCTCTGCCCTCTCCTGCTGTATCCTCACCCGTCCAGCTCTGCCCTCTCCTGCTGTATCCTCACCCGTCCAGCTCTGCCCTCTCCTGCTGTATCCTCACCCGTCCAGCTCTGCCCTCTCCTGCTGTATCCTCACCCGTCCCTGTATACTGTGATCCCTCACACACAGCGTCCTCTCTCCTGTATACCCTGTATTGTCCATGTGCAGCTCCTCCTGCCACATCCTCTGCTATATATTCTGCCATGGGGGAGATACACTGCCGTCCCCCCGGGGGTGACAGTGCCGTCCCCATGCTGTGGCCCCGGGGGTGACAGTGCCGTCCCCATGCTGTGGCCCCCGGGGGTGACAGTGCCGTCCCCATGCTGTGGCCCCCGGGGGTGACAGTGCCGTCCCCATGCTGTGGCCCCCGGGGGTGACAGTGCCGTCCCCATGCTGTGGCCCCCGGTGGTGACAGTGCCGTCCCCATGCTGTGGCCCCCGGGGGTGACAGTGCCGTCCCCATGCTGTGGCCCCCGGGGGTGACAGTGCCGTCCCCATGCTGTGGCCCCGGTGGTGACAGTGCCGTCCTCATGCTGTGGCCCCGGGGGTGACAGGGCCGTCCCATGCTGTGGCCCCGGGGGTGACAGTGCCGTCCTCCATGCTGTGGCCCCCGGGGGTGACAGTGCCGTGCCCCATGCTGTGGCCCCGGGGTGACAGTGCCGTCCCATGCTGTGGCCCCGGGGGTGACAGGGCCGTCCTCATGCTGTGGCCCCCCCGAGGGGGTGACAGGCCGTCCCCATGCTGTGGCCCCCGGGGGTGACAGTGCCGTCCCCATGCTGTGGCCCCCGGGGGTGACAGTGCCGTCCTCATGCTGTGGCCCCAATGATGCCGCCCGGCAGAGGGAGGAGCCTGTCACACCGCTCCCTACAACAACCAATAAGAATCCTTGTCTCATGCCTCACACACAGCAGGGGATGGAAGCAGTGATCGGATTGGTTGCCATGGGGACCGGCTCTCCCGCTCTTCCTCTATCACTCACATCTCCCGCACACTCCGCACTCACTGCCCGGAGTGGATAGATCGGACACTGGACTGAGGCCCCGCCCTTTCTGGTGACGTCTCCGAGCTCCTTCCCCCGGTGCCATAGGATAGGCTGCTCAATAGTCTGAAGGCCCGCCCCTTCAGGTGATGCACATGTGACTAAATAGGCCACGCCTTTTCCGGTGACGTCAGACACCCGGATCTCCTCCCTCTTTCTGCTCTCTGCAGTCGGAGCTCCCGGTGGTGGCGGCGCCTTATCCAGAGACATCACTGCATGACGTCACCACAGTCTATCTATACCGGAAGTGAGTGTGCGCGAGAGGAGAGCCGGTACCATGGCAACACCGGGGCCACAGCATGGGACGGCACTGTCACCCCCGGGCCCACATGCATGAGGACGGCACTGTCACCCGGGGGCCCAGCATGGTGGACGTCGACTGTCACCCCAGGGGGCCAAAGCATGGGGCCAGTGCACTGTCACCCCCCGGTGGCACACAGATTTTTTTGGCCGGCATGTCACCCCGGCGGGGACCACAGCATGGGACGGCACTGTACCCCGGGGGCCACAGCATGGAGAGCGGCACCCTGTCAACACGGGGCCACAGCATGGGACGGCACTGTCACCCAGGGGGCCACAGCATGGGGACGGCACTGTCACCCCGGGGGCCACAGCATGGGGACGGCATGTCACCCCCGGGGCCACAGCATGGGGACGGCAGTGTCACCCCCGGGGGCCACAGCATGGGGACGGCAGTGTCACCCCCGGGGCCACAGCATGGGGACGGCATGTCACCCCAGGGGGCCACAGCATGGGGACGGCACTGTCACCCCCGGGGGCCACAGCATGGGGACGGCACTGTCACCCCCGGGGGCCACAGCATGGGGACGGCACTGTCACCCCCGGGGGCCACAGCATGGGGACGGCACTGTCACCCCAGGGGGCCACAGCATGGGGACGGCACTGTCACCCCCAGGGGGCCACAGCATGGGGACGGCACTGTCACCCCCGGGGGCTCACAGCATGGGGACGGCACTGTCACCCCCGGGGGCCACAGCATGGGGGACGGCACTGTCACCCCGGGGGCCACAGCATGGGGACGGCACTGTCACCCCCAGGGGCCACAGCATGGGGACGGCACTGTCACCCCCAGGGGGCCACAGCATGGGGACGGCACTGTCACCCCCGGGGGCCACAGCATGGGGACGGCACTGTCACCCCCGGGGGCCACAGCATGGGGACGGCACTGTCACCCCCGGGGGCCACAGCATGGGGACGGCACTGTCACCCCCGGGGGGCCACAGCATGGGGACGGCACTGTCACCCCGGGGCCACAGCATGGGGACGGCACTGTCACCCCGAGGGGGCCACAGCATGGCAGGATTCGGGCTAATATTTTTGAGCTGCAGGCGGTGGCGAGGGCTTGAATTAGAGGGAAGAGTTGAGGATTACTCCGAGGTACTTGCGTGGGGAATGGGTGAGAGTGTTGCACTCATTGACAGTGACGGATAGGTCAGGAAGGGGGGTGGGGAGCGACTAGGGGGGGAAGACGGTGAGCTCAGTCTTGTCCATGTTGAGCTGGAAGCGAGCAGAAAAGGATGAGATGGCGGACAGGCATTGCGGAATTTTGGATAGTAGGGAGGTAGTATCAGGGCCGGACAGGTAGAGTTGGGTGTTGTCGGGATAGAGGTCGTATTGGAGGCTGTGGGACTCGATGAGTTGGCCGAGGGTGTAAATGGAGAAGAGTAGTGGTCCCAGGACCGAGCCTTGGGGAACTCCAATAGATAGGGGGTAGGACGAGGAGGAGGTGTGGGAGTGGGTGACGCTGAAAGTCCGGTCCGTTAGGTAAGAGGAGATCCAGGAGAGGGCTAGGTCAGTGATGCCAAGAGATTCTAAAATTTGAAGTAGGAGGGGTGGTTGACTGTGTTGAAAGCGGCAGGAAGGTTGAGAGGAGGATGGAGTAGTGTCGCTCTTGGTGGTCAGTAGGTCGTTGGTGACTTTGGTTAGGGCTGTTTCGGTGGAGTGGTGGAGTCGGAAACCGGATTGTAGGTGGTCAAAGAGGGATCAGGAGGAACAGTTCCGAATGGACATGTTGTTCAAGTAATTTTGAGGCAAGGGGAGGAGAGATATGGGGCGATAGTTGGAGACTGTTGCAGGGTCAAGGGAGGGTTTTTTGAGGATGGGTGTGATTAGGGCTGTTAAAAGGAAGAGGGGAAGACACCGGAATTAGTGGTGAGATTTGATCGTGCTAGAAGGGACGAGAGGTGATCTTCTGTCATGGGGGAGAACCTACATTTGGGCAGGGTGGGTTGAGTGATGTAGGGGGGGCTGAGGGTATTGTGGACCGAAGCATTGTCTGAGTTTGTCAATCTTCTCTTTGAAAAAGGTGGCAAAGTCATCGGCAGAGATGGAGGAGGGGGTATAGGGGGACGGAGTAAAGAGTTGTAAGTGCGGGGTTGAGTGAGTTTCGTAGAGGAGGGATTGTGGTGGGGGGGAGAGGGAGGAGAAGGTCAGAAGGTTGTGGACGGATAGGGGGAGGGGTGAGTTTGCGAGGTCGGTGAGGGAACAGGTGGGTGAAGACTAGGTCTAGTGTGTGGGCATCGTTGTGTGTGGCGGAGGAGATCCATTGGGAAAGGCCGAAGGAGGAGGTTAGAGATGGGAGTCTTGAGGCAGTGGTGTGGCAGGTATCGATGGGGATGTTGAAGTTGCCCATGATGATGGTGCGGATGTCGGAGGAGAGGAGGTGGAGAAGCCAGGTTATGAAGTGGTCGAAGAAGATGGAGGAGGATCCTGGGGGGCTGTAGACAACAGCCAGTTGGAGGTTGCAGAAGGAGAAGATACGCAAGGAGTGCATGTCTCTGCACCGCTCGTTTTGTGCAGTCATGTTCCAGTCTTGTCCCCATCAGTTCTCCCTGTGGTGATCGGAGTCTCCAGTAATTGTATTATTCCCCAGGATCTTTCTGATGTTCCATCGTCATCTTCCCCCATTCAGGTCTCTACAATATCGGATCCTCTCACATCTTCTATAGAAGAGAATTCTCCTGATTGACCATCAAGGATGGATCTCGACAGGGACAAGATGCCGGAGAAGATCTTACACCTCACCCTAGAGATCCTCTTCCTTGTTACTGGAGAGGTGAGAGATGACAATGTCACATGACATCATTCTTATCTATGGACGGAATAACGGACAGAGCTGGAGAGGTGAGGACTCTGGAGATGTCTGGAGTGAGATTTATTAATGTGTCTCCTCTCTATAACCAGGATTACACAGTGGTGAAGAAGAGCTGGAGTGATCTGTGCTGTCAGGACCCTGTACAGTGTGAGGGAAGAGCCCTGAGCCCAATCACGGGGCCTCCACCTCACCCCCTGATACATGAGGACATCAATGAGCAGAAGATCCTAGAACTCATCTACAAGATGATTGAGCTGCTGACTGGAGAGGTGACACTGCTGGGAATGCTGCTGCTGGGACATTATACAGTAACGCTATGAAGGGATGGGGAATGATGACAATGCGGCTATCATTGTATGTGTCAGGTTCCTATAAGGTGTCAGGACGTCTCCGTCTATATCTCCATGGAGGAGTGGGAGTATTTACAGGGACACAGAGATCTGTACAAGGACATAGTCATGATGGAGGATCCCCTCACATCAGCAGGTAATAGGACTAAATACACACGGCCTATAATGATCTGTATGTAAAGAATGAATTCAGTCCTGTATGTGTCTCCTCCAGGTCTATCCAGTAAGAGGACAACACCAGAGAGATGTCCCCGTCCTCTTCTCCCACAGGACTGTAATCCAGAAGATCCCGATGTTCCTCCGGATGATCAGGTAGATGGAGAGAAGGTGTGATGAGATCTCCCTATGATGTGTAGACGGCTGTGAAGATCTTGTCTCAGTCTTGTTTTCTCCCCCACTATTAGATGTGTTATACTTGTGTAATGAGATTGGTGGAGATGGCAGATTACAGTCATGGCCAAAAGTTTTGAGAATGATACAAATATTAATTTTAACAAAGTCTACTGCTTCAGTTTTTCTAATGGCAATTTGCATATACTCCAGAATGTCATAAAGAGTGATTAGCTTAACAGCAATTACTTGCTAAGTCAATATTTGCCTAGAAAATGAACTTTAACCCCCAAAACACATTTCAACATCATTGCAGTCCTGCCTTAAAAGGAGAAGCTAACATCGTTTTAGTGATTGTTCCATTAACACAGGTGTGGGTGTTGATGAGGACAGGGCTGGCGATCAATCAGTCATGATTAAGTAAGAATGACACCACTGGACACTTTAAAAGGAGGCGGTGCTTGGTATCATTGTTTCTCTTCAGTTAACCATGGTTATCTCTAAAGAAACACGTGCAGCCATCATTGCACTGCACAAAAATGGCCTAACAGGGAAGAGTATCGCAGCTAGAAAGATTGCACCTCAGTCACCAATCTATCGCATCATCAAGAATTTCAAGGAGAGAGCTTCCACTGTTGTCAAAAAGGCTCCAGGGCGCCCAAGAAAGACCAGCAAGCGCCAGGACCGTATATTAAAAGTGTTTCAGCTGCGGTATCGGACTACCAGCAGTGCCGAGCTTGCTCAGGAATGGCAGCAGGCTGGTGTGAGCACTTCTGCACACACTGTGAGGTGGAGACTCTTTGAGCAAGGCCTGGTTTCAAGGAGGGCAGCAAAGAAGCCACTTCTCTCCAGAAAAAACATCAGGGACTGACTGATATTCTGCAAAAAGTACAGGGAGTGGACTGCTGAGGACTGGGGGAAAGGTACAGGGAGTGCACTGCTGAGACTGGGGGAAAGGTACAGGGAGTGGACTGCTGAGACTGGGGGAAAGGTACAGGGAGTGGACTGCTGAGACTGGGGGAAAGGTACAGGGAGTGGACTGCTGAGACTGGGGGAAAGGTACAGGGAGTGGACTGCTGAGGACTGGGGGAAAGGTACAGGGAGTGGACTGCTGAGGACTGGGGGAAAGGTACAGGGAGTGGACTGCTGAGGACTGGGGGAAAGGTACTGTACAGGGAGTGGACTGCTGAGGACTGGGGGAAAGGTACAGGGAGTGGACTGCTGAGGACTGGGGGAAAGGTACAGGGAGTGGACTGCTGAAGACTGGGGGAAAGGTACAGGGAGTGGACTGCTGAGGACTGGGGGAAAGGTACAGGGAGTGGACTGCTGAGGACTGGGGGAAAGGTACAGGGAATGGACTGCTGAGGACTGGGGGAAAGGTACAGGGAGTGGACTGCTGAGGACTGGGGGAAAGGTGCAGGGAGTGGACTGCTGAGGACTGGGGGAAAGGTGCAGGGAGTGGACTGCTGAGGACTGGGGGAAAGGTACAGGGAGTGGACTGCTGAGGACTGGGGGAAGGGTACAGGGAGTGGACTGCTGAGGACTGGGGGAAAGGTACAGGGAGTGGACTGCTGAGGACTGGGGGAAAGGTGCAGGGAGTGGACTGCTGAGGACTGGGGGAAAGGTGCAGGGAGTGGACTGCTGAGGACTGGGGGAAAGGTGCAGGGAGTGGACTGCTGAGGACTGGGGGAAAGGTACAGGGAGTGGACTGCTGAGGACTGGGGGAAAGGTACAGGGAGTGGACTGCTGAGGACTGGGGGAAAGGTACAGGGAGTGGACTGCTGAGGACTGGGGGAAAGTCATTTTCTCTGATGAATCCCCTTTTCGATTGTTTGGGACATCTGGAAAACAGCTTATTCGGAGAAGAAGAGGTGAGCGCTACCACCAGTCTTGTCTCATGCCAACTGTAAAGCATCCTGACACCATTCATGTGTGGGGTTGCTTCTCAGCCAAGGGAATCGGCTCACTGACAGTCTTGCCTAAAAACACAGCCATGAATAAAGAATGGTACCAGAATGTCCTCCAAGAGCAACTTCTCCCAACCGTCCAAGAGCAGTTTGGCGCCCAACAATGCCTTTTCCAGCATGATGGAGCACCTTGCCATAATGCAAAGGTTATAACTAAATGTCTCAGGGAACAAAACATAGAGATTTTGGGTCCATGGCCTGGAAACTCCCCAGATCTTAATCCCATTGAGAACTTGTGGTCAATCATCAAGAGACGGGTGGACAAACAAAAACCAACAAATTCTGGCAAAATGCAAGCATTGATTATGCAAGAATGGAAGAATGGAGAATGGACGGCTATCAGTCAGGATTTGGTCCAGAAGGTGATTGAGAGCAGCCAGGGAGAATTGCAGAGGTCCTAAAGAAGAAGGGGCAACACTGCAAATATTGACTTGCTGCATTAACTCATTCTAACTGTCAATATAACCTTTTGGTATCCTAATATGATTACAATTATATTTCTGTATGTGATATAAACATCAGACAAACACAAATAAAAACCAGAGGGAGCAGATCATGGGAAAATATCATTTTGGTGTCATTCTCAAAACATTTGGCCATGACTGTACAGCTGATCACAGATGGGACTTCTCCATCTGTCTGTGACTTTTACAATCTTTGTTTCAGGTTGAAGATCTGCCCCATATTAATCCTCCAGAGACCTATGTGAGGGGTGATGAGCGGAGGACAGAGGAGATCCCTACAGATCACCCTCCAGGTGAGTAGTGGCCCCTACAGTGACTTATTCTCCGCTTAGCACAATGATGTATTGGATTTTGTATCTTCTATGTAACCCGTTCCCTGTTCTGTGCTCCGACCTCACAAGCTGCACTGCACCTCTCAGCAGTCTATTAAGCAGTTGGTGGGGTCTCAGGCCCTGGACCCCCCCCCCATTTGCAGGCAATTAACCCCTTCACTACCTTACACGCAGGGCCAGCTCCAGGTGTTTGTAGGCCCCGTGCGAAAGAGTTTCAGTGGGCCCCCTTTAGCACATACTTTAGCACTCACACTCGGGGGCCCATGAGCGCTGCCCCCACTCACCCTCAGGGGCCCCTGAGGCCTGAACGCTGCCCCCACTCACACTGGGGGGCCCCTGAGTGCTGCCCCCACTCTATGCCTTCTAACCTTAGCGCCTCAGCAGCCGCTGATCTCAGACACAACTTGTCATGTAGTGTGAGGAGCTGCAGGCTCAGCCACTCTATTTCCTGTATCGCAACACACACAGGAAATAGAGCGGCTGCAGCTCTCACACTACATGACAAGCTACGACTGAGATCAGCGGGTGCAGCAGTGCTAAGGTTAGAAAGGAGAGAGTGGGGGCAGAGCTCAGGGGCCCCCCAGTATCCATATATCTTTGTTCGGTGATTCTTACCAACCTTGGACGTATAGGTACGTCATGGCTGAAATGCAGTAACTGCAATCGGGGTCCTGTGCCTGCTGATTTTAACAGAAAGAGACAAGAGGTTGACCTCAGTCTGGAGACACGGGGGTCAGTGGCTGGTCTCATCCGCTGGCCCGGCCACCTTTAGAAACACAGCATGGACCAGGACTCCTCCCAACTGAATACCCAAACTCCTTAACTGTGTGCAGAACACTACTGAGACATCACAGGCTGAGGGAACCACACAATGGTTACACTTGATTGAATGCCCAACAGTCAAAAATCATACATGGTTAGTGGTTGGGTGAAGTCATTTATTGTCAAGCTACTGTTATGTTTTTTTAAATCATAATGACAATCAAAAACATCCAAACGACCCTGATCAAAAGTTCACATCCCCTAGTGATTTTGGCCTTATAACATGCACAGACGTTGACACAAATGAGTTTGAGTGGCTAATAAAGGTAACATACTCGCCTATCACCTGTGTGTCCAATAAAGCTGAGTTTCTTGGACCCAGACAGACTCTTGCATCTTTCATCCAGCCACTGACGTTTATGGATTGTGAGTAATGGGGAAAGCAAAAGAATTGTCAATGGATCTATGGAAAAAGATAGTTGAACTGTGTTAAACAGGAAAGGGTATACAAAAAGATATCCAAGGAATTGATAATGCCAGTCAGCAGTGTTCAAACTGTGATTAACAAATGGAAAATCAGGGGCTATGTAAAAACCAAACCACGATCTGTAGAACAACAAAAATTTCGGCCACAGCTGCCAGGAAAATTGTTCAAAGTTGAAGGAAAGATGAATGCAGCACATTATCAACAAATACTGGAGGCAAATGTGCACTCATCAGCCCAGAAGCTGCACATGACAACAATCCAAAACACAAGGCTAAGTCGACCTGTCATTGGCTACAGCAGAACAAAGTGAAGGCTATGGAGTGGCCTCTCAGTCTCCTGACCTCAATATCATTGAGCCACTCTGGGGAGAACTCAAGCAAAGCGCAGTTTATGCAAGAAAGCCCAGGAATTTACAGGAACTGGAGGCTTTCTGCCAAGAAGAATGATCAGCTTTACCATCTGAGAAAATAAAGAGCCTCATCCACAACTACCACAAGACTTCAAGCTGTCATTGATGTTAGATGGGCAATACACAGTATGAAGAACTGGTGGATGAGAACTTTTGATCAGGGTCATTTGGATGTTTTTGGTTGTAATTATGATTTCAAAAGAGAAAACACAGTAGTTTCACAATAAATGGCTTCACCCAACCACTAACCATGAGTGGGAAAAGAGTTTTTGCTAACATTCATATCTGAAAAAAGGCCAAGGAAGCAAAAAATCTGCCGGGGTATGTAAACTTTTGAGCACAGCTGTATAACACATAACCAAACAAAACAAACAATGTTACAGGCAACAAAGTCTCATCCTTCCACTGGCTCACCAGGAATTAGAATATTTGTACATTCAGGGCTTCCAGGGCCGCTTACTTCAATCCAGCTGCACCCCGCTTTTGGCAGGCACCCACCTTTAAAAGAATAGTGACAAGCTTAGGAAGCTAAAAGAACAAAACTTGATAAAGGTCTATGACTGAAACGTTGTGCTGCTGGTGGATGGAATAAATACACTTGAAGATCAAGATTCCAGCTTGTGAGGCGCTGTTCTTTCTTTTTTGTTCTTTTGGTGTTAATTTGCCTGGTGGAACTCCCAGGCTAAGGACGAGCGTCTCAATCTTGGAACCTGGTAGGTTCTGCTTCCACGTGGTGCTGTGGACATCCCTTCTTTCTATTAAGCTTAGGAAGCTGACCAAGCACAGCAAAGTCTGTAGTCAGGTGACTGAATTGTCCCAACTGGGTATCTTCCTTAAGAAGTATCTGATATTTCACCTAAATCCTAGAATCCTAAACTTAACTCCTGTAGGATAGGATTATTGCAGCCTGAACCAAAATTCCTAGGCTGAGGTTATGGTCTTCCAACCAGGACCAGAGCCCCTAGGTTGAAGCCATTTGGACTACTGGTGACTGAAGCAGGTCCTTTTTATAGCTTGAGCCTCTACATTATTGTATATTGAGTTCTTATGGATTGGTGGAATAAGGCTGTGATCTTATTGGTTTGCATTTCAATCTGCATAATTTCTCTTTGAGTAATGTAGACAGAAGGTAAAGTAAATTACATTTCATTAGTAATCCACAAACTAGGACAATGGGGCGCCGAGCAGAGCCACAAGAAACAATAACTTGAAAGCACGAATTAATAAACAAAACAACACATCTGGCTAAAATAAGAATTTTAACCACAACACTTATTAAAAAAACTGTTGTCACACTCGGGGGGGATGGTGTTGCCACCCTGCAAGTACGATCACTGTGATTGGCTGTTTAGAATTCAAGAGCCAATCACAGTGATTCTAATATTCCAGGCAAGGAAATTTCCTGAAACATTGTGATCCAGCTATGATAGATGCTGTTGTAGCTCCTATCATAGGCTGGAGCTCAGGGAAGGTGGTGTCATCCCCTTCAGCTCCGATTAGAGTAATCATACTGTGACGCGCCAATTGCTTCAATCACTGTGCAGAGGGGACGGGGTCACCCGGCTGTGAACGCTGTCCTCAACTCATCCCGCCTGTGGAGAGCGACCTCACACAGACAGGGACGGTCCTCGCTCCTTCTCTGACTGTCAAACCCCAAAATGCGATCATTATCGCTCTCAGCATTTAGGGCATTGGGAAAGGAATCACACTCCCTCTCCCTGTGATTGGTCCCCCGCGATGTAATCACAAGGGCCAGCTCGTCGTCCTGGTGACCTGACATCACCATGACGACATTCAGGTCACCTGACTACAACAATCCTCCGGAATCCTGTCTGCAGCCTGATCTGGTGAATGTTGTGATGCGCAGCTCTGACAGCTCCACTGTGCTGTAATAATGGAGCATTGCCATACAGTGCAGCTGTGATCACCGGTGGTAAAGGTGAGGTCCCATAAAGGGACAATAGAAAAAAAGTAAGAAAGCAGAAAAAAAAAAAATATTCCAATAAAGAGTTATCCAGCAAACAGAGTTAAAACCGGGCAGAAATAAGATCTATACCTTCTTCGAACCAGCCAGGTCCTGCCTGCCTCGGGGTTTACCATGATACTGGTGTTGCACATCTTCAAAGCAAACAGTCACTGACATCCAAAGAAGTAAAACTTGGCTCTCGCTGGATGAAATGCAGCTCTGCTTATTCAACTCAAAGGTGACATCAGTGCAGGGAGGGGCAGTGAGGAGGTAGCAGATAACTGCACAATAGTTAACATTTATGTAAAAAAAAGCAACAAAATAAGCTAAACATATTTGGTATTGCCACATCCGTAACAAACTGCTCTAGAAATCTGTCACACTAGTTAATCCCTTCTGTGAACACCGTAAAAATAAAAAAGTAGTAAAAATGATGTATTTTCATCATACAGCTGACAGATAAAGTGGAATAAAACGTGGTCAAAAAGTCATCTATAAATAAAAATAATGTAGCTGAAAACGTCATCTTGTCCCACAAAAAACAAACTGCCATACAGCTCCATCAGAGAAAAAATAAAAAAAAAATATAACCCTCAGAATACATAAATGCAAATACTTTATTCATATAAAATAGTATTTTATGGTGTAAAAGCGGCAAAACATTAAAAAAAGTCTCAACAGAAAATTCCCTGTAATGAGGCAGAGGAGTCACTGAACTTCCATCTGACCTGTAAGCAGACGGTGTCAGTCTTTTTACGCATTTTCCTTTAGGTGTTCATAAAAGTTAGGTCAATTACAGTTCTATGCACCTTTGAAGAGAGGCCAAACACAGTCCAGAGTAAGACTGCTGCCTCATTAGTGAATGGATCCGTCAGGGGTTACATCTGAATCGCGTATTTCAGAGATGTAACCCGAATGTAAGTGCTCAGCATAGAGCACAGGATAAATGTGAACTGATCCAGAATGCTCCCAGCCTCCAAACAGACACCCCACACAGACGGACACAGAAGAGAGCCACAGGCCAGTGATAACAAAACTACCTGAAGGACCTTTGGCACCTATCCTACCACTAATATACCCCCAACAGTACCTGCTTACATTTAAGGCTGCCAGGCAATCCTCATGTTCTACCCTGAACAGGAATAACCTTTCTTCCTTGCACCTGGCAACCCGAGTGTAACAGTTCCAGCTACAAACTTCTAACTATGTCATGAGTCTGTGGCTGCTGGATGGGAACCATTAAAGGGAACCTGTCACCAAGAAGATACAGTATAATCTGTCTTTTGATCATTTAAACGTCTGCTCTTTCTGGGATTTTGGGTCCAGTGGGCGGTCCTATCGGGCATTTACAGCTTTCTTTATATGTGTTCCATACAAATATAGCTGTCAATCACTGATAGGACCGCCCACTGGAGCCAAAATCCCAGAAAGAGCAGACTTTTAAATGATGAAAACACAGATTATACTGGATCTTCTTTCACAAAACTTTATATCAATCTGCCCTACTCCTGCTCTATAACATGGTGCCTGCAGATTAGAATGCATTTTCATGGTGACAGGTTCCCTTTAATGGTTCCCATCCAGCAGCCACAGACTCATGACAGAGTTAGAAGCCAAACGTTGGCCTTTCACAAGGGTCTATTTAACAAAAGGTTTCAACATAATCACAGTGATCTTAGATATCAGCAATATTGACATCAAAAAAGGTAAGTGTGTTGGTGTCCGTGTCAAGTGCTATATAGTTCACATCTGGTGCATTGGTGGCACGTGCAGGAGTGCGGTGTTTATTTCAAGGGAAGGGAAAGGGGAGAGAGAAGTTTGATACAGTTTTAGGTGAGAAGATTGGGTCAAGTCCAGAGCTCAGGACTCTTTTAGGGGGACAGATTCTATATAGGGTAAACGTTTATACGAGGTTAAGGGTCAAATACCGTGTAGAGTCTGTGGACAGCTTCAGGTAGAGGTCCTGTATTTAAGCCCGGTGTCAGTTCAGGCTAGAGACTTTAGTCACTGGGGGAAGGAGGGGAAAATATATTTCAAATTATAAAGAATGGAAAAACCCTTTATTAATAGTTGCTATATGTCCTAAAAAATTATTTTAATGTATCAAATTCTGTAGGTCAAAGGAAAACCCCTTAAATGGACTTTGTCCCTGTCTAGCCATAGGAGATAATAAAGATTGTGCTGCAACGCTGATGTCAGAATGATTTTACCAATCTATACTGCAGAAAAGTGGGTACTAAAAGAAATATCTAAATTGGACCTCTAATTAAAGGTGTCAAGTCTTTTTGAAAATGTACTGCTAATTGCTTAATTATAGAGTAATACATATAGAAAAATTAGGTAATGATAGGTTTTACCTATAGAATCTAGATTAGCACTCAGAGAAAACTCTCTCGGAGAAGACTTGTAGGTCTGTAGTCTAAGGAAAGAGATTCATAAATTGCAGACTATGTATAAAAGTTGTAAACAAGGGTGAAATCCGGGTATTGCATACCAAAGTATTCAGAGTCTAAAAATTCTAAGGGGTCAGCCTGTAGGAAAACAAAGTAACCTGTCAGCTGAGGTTCAGTGGAGGAGAGGGAAGGGGAAGGAAAGAGGGAGGGTTTAGTTCACCTTAGAGCAGCGGTTACCTGTCAGCTGTTGACTGTCCATGAAGCGGTGGCGGTGTGCGGCGTTTGTGTGACACAAGCCGCTTCTTATAAGTGGGGCGGGACTAATCATGTGTCCCTTCCGTTGCGTAGAACGCACGGAAGTGCAGTGAACCGCAAGCCCGCGCAATCGAAGTGCGAGGCTATTGCCCGCACATGCGCAGTGTGTTTGGAAGTGTCAAAATAGTGGGAGACATCACATAACAAGTGTGTTGGTGCCTATGGCTGGTGAATACTTCAATGAAGGCGACGTTGGTGCGCAAGTCAGTGACATCCCGTTCAATAATGAGTCTGTAATAAATAATAAAGGGCAGTTAGGACCAATAATACTTTAGATGCATTTATAAGATAATACTTATGTTAAATGATGAATCTCCTAATGCAAGTATCTTATTATAGAGGGTACATTCCACATGCAGGGTACAATTATAGTAACATGATTAGAAAAAAATTCCATTTAGTGACAACAGTAAGTCAGTTATCATGTAAACAGGTATAGTATACTGTTCAGTAATCAACTAGGGTAACATTGCTCAAATAATAGATGGTATAGTCATAATGGAATTTTGAGAAGCAAAAGGATTAGGTTATAATTTTAGATCAAGAAGTTTTACAATATGTTACATGATCATGCTTTACACAAAAGTGTCGATTTCGCGGTTCAATCCAAGGGGTTCAAGAGTTTGTAAGGTATGGATCCAGTAGGCCTCCCTTTCTTTGGGCCTCTGGATCCGATTTCAGCCCCTTCTTAGGGGTGGAACAGTTTCGATCACTTGAAATCTTAGTTGAGTTTATTATGATTATGTTCAATAAAGTGATGTGGAACAGGTAATAGATTATTTTTGCATGTTATGGTGGATTTGTGA
>JARQOC010000013.1:14767048-14853610 GCA_033576535.1 Allobates femoralis
GTCTTTGATAATATGGGGCTGCATGTCAGGTAAAGGCACTGGTGAGATGGCTGTCATTACATCTTCAATAAATGCCCAAGTTTATATTGATGTTTAGAACAGTTTTCTTATCCTATCAATTGAAAGGATGTTTGGGGATGATATAATTTTTCAAGATGATAATGCATCCTGCCTTAGAGCAAAAACTGTGAAATCATTCCTTGACAGAGGACACATCAGGTCAATGTCATGGCCTGCAAATAGTCCGGATCTCAATCCAATTGAAAATCTTTGGTTGAATTTGAAGAAAATGGTCCATGACAAGGCTCCAACCTGCAAAGCTGATCTAGCAACAGCAATTAGAGAAAGTTGGAGCCAGATTGATGAAGAGTACTGTTTGTCACTCATTAAGTCCATGCCTCAGAGACCGCAAGCAGTTACTAAAGCCAGAGGTGGTGCAACAAAATACTAGTGATGTATTGGAGTGTTCTTTTGTGTGTTTGTTTGTTTTTCTTGATTCCATAATGTTTTCCTCTGCTTGGTCTGAAAAAAATGACACTTACTGACTACCACATTTTTTATCTTAATTTCTTTTAGTGTTTCTTAAAGCCATAAAGTTGCCATTTGAAATGACTTTAGTTTTGTGCCATGTCTTTGATCTGCTTTTTTTTCTACAACATTAAATAACTGAATGAACATCTTCTGAGCCCGGTGATTCCATAATTTTTCCCAGGGTTTGTATGAGTACGGACAGCGCTCACAAGTTGGTGAATTTGCATCACATTTATTTAGCCTCAAGTTGCAACTGGAGGTGGAATAAATGAGTTGCAAATTCACCAACTTGTGAGCGCTATCCTTAAGGCCCCGTTACACACTGCGATGTCCCA
The DNA here is from genome assembly GCA_033576535.1 of Allobates femoralis. Classification (NCBI taxonomy): domain Eukaryota; kingdom Metazoa; phylum Chordata; class Amphibia; order Anura; family Aromobatidae; genus Allobates; species Allobates femoralis. The sequence goes on from JARQOC010000013.1 coordinate 14,767,915, forward strand.
GCGATCCCACCTGGCCAGGATCGCTGGGACATCGCTATCTGATTGCTGGTGAGCTGTCAAACAGGCAGACTCACCAGCAATCAGGACCAGCGAGAACGCTGGTAACCAGGGTAAACAGCGGGTAACTAAGCAGAGTGTGGCACTTAGTTACCTGACGTTTACCATGGTTACCAGCTCCCAGCGTGTGCTGTGCGCCACTGGGAGCTCGTTCATCGTTCGTCTCCCGCTGTCAAACGCACCGATGCTAGCTGTCCAGCGGGAGACTAACGATAAAATTATGGTCCAGTCCATTCTTCCACGATCAACAAACGTATCGTTGGTCGTTGATACGTGTCACACGCAACAATGTTGTTTCGACATCGCTGCAACGTTGCCAAACCTTTGACGCTGCAACGATATTGTTAACGATATCGTACTGTGTAACGGGGCCTTTACTCATTTTCTTTTGATTTGTTGTCTTGAGATGAAATCATGTATGCTTCACGCTTTCATGATGTCGTCATGTCAGGACTACAAATCAGAAGAGGATTCAGGCATTCAGCAGGCAGAAGGTGGTTCACAATGCTTCTGTCTGGTGTCCACAGACCACTGAACCCATGGTCCATGGTCCTGCGAATTGACAACACAACCTTCTTCCCAAGAATGGCGAAATAATGCATCCTGGTATCACAGCATTTCTCTACCTTATAAATAATCAGGGTCCACGTTCCCCATCACATTCCGCTGTGTTTAAAGCTGCGCTGCCCTTGCATTCCTGACTGTGACATGTACATTGTGCAGCCAGTGTTTGACCTATGCAGAACATTGTTCAGTCAGCTTGAATCTGATGATGGCTTTCCTTTAATAGCATTTGTTACATATCCTGGAATTTCTTAAATGTATTTTAGAATACTTTTATATTTATAGACATAGAATTTTTAAGGTTAAATTATTCCCCAAAAAATAAGTTTTATTCTTGGCAGATGACTTTTCCAGAATCTCTGAAAGACTTCTGTTATCTTCATGTTTTAATGCAGATGGTTTTAGTAACACACAAGATACATATGAAGAGCATGTCATCTTCTCCGATATACCCTCAGCACCTCAAAGAAAAGATCTGTCATCTGATCCCTGTAATGAAGAATTTTCTCCAAGTTCAGCACAGAATATGAAGCAAAATAGAAATCACAGCAAAAAGGTGGAAGAGCAGAGTACTTCTACAAGGAATAAGCTACATTCATGCTCAGAATGTGGGAAATGTTTTAATAAGAAATCAAATCTTGTTAAACATGAGAGAATTCACACAGGAGAGAAGCCATATTCATGTTCAGAATGTGGGAAATGTTTTACTCAGAATTCAAATCTTATGGCACATGAGAGAAGTCACACAGGGGTGAAGCCATATTCATGTTCAGAATGTGGGAAATGTTTTACAAATAAATCTGATATGGTTACACATAAGAGAGATCACACAGGTGAGAAGCCATATTCATGTTCAGTATGTGGGCATTGTTTTTCTCGGAAAGCACATCTTTTTAGGCATGAGAAAAGTCACACAGGAGATAAGCCATATTCATGTTCAGAATGTGGGAAATGTTTTACAGATAAATCAGTTCTTGTTAAACATGAGAAAATTCACACCGGAGAGAAGCCATATTTATGTGCAGAATGTGGGAAATGTTTTACTCAGAAATCACATCTAGGTATACATAAGAAAATTCACACAGGAGAGAAGCCATATTCATGTTCAGAGTGTGGGAAATGTTTTAATCAGAATTCAAATCTTATTAAACATTTGAAAAGTCACATAGGAGCGAAGCCATATTCATGTTCAGAATGTGGGAAATGTTTTACTCAGAAATCACATCTTGTTACACATAAGAAAATTCACACAGGAGAGAATCCATATTCATGTTCATCATGTGGGAAATGTTTTAATAAGAAATCGGCTCTTGTTAGACATGAGAGAATTCACACAGGAGATAAGCCGTATTCATGTTCAGAATGTGGGAAATGTTTTACTGATAAATCAGTTCTTGTTAGACATCAAAGAATTCACACAGGAGAGAAGTCCTATTCATGTTCAGAATGTGAGAAATGTTTTACACAGAAATCAGCTCTTGTTACACATAAGAGAATCCACACAGGAGAGAAGCCATATTCATGTTCAGAATGTGGGAAATGTTTTATTCAGAAATCACATCTTGTTATACATGAGAAAGCTCACACAGGAGAGAAGCCGTATTCATGTCCAGAATGTGAGAAATGTTTTACTCATAAATCAGATCTTGTTACACATTACAGAATTCACACAGGAGAGAAGCCATGTTAATGTCCAGAATGTGGGAAATGTTTTTCTTTGAAATCACATTTTGTTAGACATGAAAGAATTCACACTAGAGAGCTTTTATTCATGTGTGAAATATGAAAAATGCTTTTGCCAGAAACCGAATCTTATGAAACATCAGAGAAGTAATGTTTATGTTAAGAATGTGAGATATGTTTTTCTCGAAAATAAGATCTTGTTATGTGAGAGAATTCACTCAAAGGAGAAGCCGTTTATGACAAAGTTTAAAAGAGGGTCCAGCTCATCCGGAAGAAATTGGCATGCATGTACCCGGCGTCCTGATACTGCCCAATATGCAATGAAGAAAAGATGGAGGTGGTCCAGCTTCCGAAGTAAATTCACAGCGATTTATTTCAATAAAGTCAGTGTTCCAATACACGATACATGGCAGGCACTCCGATAGATGGATTCGGCAAATTTAGATTATTTAGCGTTCTGATGACCCCAAAGATAAGTCTAAAGGTACTGTCACACGCGGCAATATTGCTTGCAATTTCACTGGTTGCAGTGAAATCATGGACACATTGTTCTATTTTGTTGCCGTGTACAAATGTAACAATGTGTCCATGATTTCACTGCAACCGAAAATTACCAGTGAAATTGCTACCAATATTGCCGCGTGTGACGGCACCTTAAGGGGGTCAGATCGGGAGACCTTGACGGCCATTCAACTGGCCCACGACGACCAATCCACTTTCCAGGAAACTGTTCATGTAGGAAAGCTCGGACCTGACACCCATAATGTGGTGATGCACCATCTTGTTAGAAAAACTCCAGGAACGCGCCATCTTCAGTGCATAAAGAGGGAACACATCATCATGTAGCAATTTCAGATATCCAGGGGCATTGAGGTTTCCATTGATGAAGAACGGCCCCACTATCCTTTTTTATCTTTGGGGTCATCTGAAGGCAATTGTCTATGCTGTGAAGATACGAGATGTGCAGTATCTGACACCGGATCCTGGAAGCCTGTGCTAGCATTCCTTCTGTGGTGTTGCTATCAGTGTGTCAGGAGTGGGAGAAGAGGGCTGTACTGACAATCCAACACAATGGGCAGCACTGTGAACATATTTTATAAGTGATCATAAACTTGTATATAACTCATGAAAGAATAAAGTTACGTTAAAACAAAGCACACCATTGTTTTTCTTCTGAAATTCTCAAACTTCACATGACCCTCTTCCCATTGAAAGAAATAAAGTTGGGTCCAAAATGGCCAACTTCAAAATGGCCGCCATGGTCACCACCCATCTGGAGATGTTTTCATCCTTCCATAAACTAATGTGCCACAAGCGGGAAGTTGATATCACCACCCATTCCCATTTTATTTAGGTGCATCCATATAAATGGCCCACACTGTATATATATATGTTTATTACTTTTTCTGTTCATTAATTATATATATATATTTCCATTCTCTGATCCATCCTCCTCACCAGTCTTCTATCTACCTGCCTCCAGTGCAGGGTATTGCTATCTCTGACATTGTCTGCATTATTTATCCTATCTCCGTTGCTTTCTAGGAGTCTGGGTCATGTCTTTAGCCTCCCCAGGGCTGCAGGATTTTGGGGCTGATGCTCTACATGATTGTGCCTTTCTGGGTCACACTTGTATACATATATGTGGGAATTGTATCCACTGTAGAAGAAAAGCATGGACACTTTTGGTCAGGCATTCTTTGGTGTATTGCTGTAATTTGTTTTATCCTGTGTATGTCTTTGCAGTGTTCTAATAAAATCCTAAGTTTATTTTTATTATATGGTGGTGTGCTGTGATGATGCCATTGCTTTCCCTCTCGCTTTCCAAGCTGCTCTGTTAGGCAGAACCCCAAGAAACCCTGACACCCATTAACCCCTATACTGGGGTCTGGAGTTACAGCAGGGTCCAGGAGATTGCTGCCTATGCAAGGGCTGCAGTCCAGAGATAGGAAAGTTACCAAGCAGGGTCAGAGCAGGGAGGTGAGAAAAAGGACAAAATCAGGATCCGATAGCGTCAGGGAGCCGGGTTGTAACCGAGATGGTAGCAAGGTATAAAACAATGAGGCAGGGTAAGTGTCCAAAATGCAGGCCGAGGTAAAAAGGAAAACACTAATACAAGACAGGACACTAGCCAGGGGACACAAAAGCTACTTCTGGCAGCTTTCAGCAGAAGGCTGAAGATATTAGTAGGGTGTGGTGCATTCCAATAAGCTGAAGCCTAGAAATTAATGACTTCAGCTGGACAGCGCACACATCCACTTTGTCAGACTGCAGCTCCCAGCCAGTCTAACCTTAGTGGATGAGTAGCCTGCGCTCTCCAGAGGTTCTGGCTTCTCTATCACCAGCGCCACCTACAGCGTGAATACGGCTGTGCCTGGTGACAGAAGCAGATGTCGCAGGAGCAGGCTCTGGTGGGGATGTGACACCCAGTTAGTAATAGAAATGGCCATTTGTGATTCTTAATAGGCTCGATCAAGGGGGGAAACAGTACACCCCTGTGCAAGGAATGTGTCTGCAATCTCTCCATCCCATATAGCTACATATATACAGTATTATACACCATGTTCCAAATTATTATGCAAATTGGTTTTAAGTGTCATAGGTTTTTTTTTTATGGTATTATGTCTTAGGGTTCTTTTGGATCACTGAAATCTCAGATACCTGTGAAAATTAGTTTGGCAGGTGAGCCCAATAAAAGGAAAACTGGATGTTCCACAATATTATGCAGGTCACAGTTTTCAAGTAACATGGGAAAGAAAAAGGATGTCTCTGCTGCTGAAAAGCAGCAAATAGTGCACTGCCTTGGATAAGGGATGAAAACATTAGATATTTCACGAAAACGTAAGCATGATCATCGTACTGTGAAGAGATTTGTGGATGATTCTGAGCACAGATGTGTTCGTGCAGATAAAGGCAGAATGAGGAAGGTTTCTGCCAGGCAAGTTCATCGGATTAAGAGAGCAGCTGCTAAAAAGGCCTTACAAACCAGCAAACAGATATTTGAAGCTGCTGGTGCCTCTGGAGTCCCTAAAACCTCAAGGTGTAGGATCCTTCAAAGGCTTGCTGTGGTGCATAAACCTACTATTCGGCCACCCAGTGCTCACAAGCAGAAATGGTTGCAGTTGCCAAGCAACCTTGGATGGTCTAAATGTATGGAGTAGTGGATGCTTGGTGGATGGCCACCATGTCCCAACAAGGCTGCAACGTCAGCAAGGATGTTTTGGGCCGGAATCATTTGGACACAGCTGGTAGGCCCCTTTAAGGTTCCTGAAGGTGTGAAAATGACCTCTCTGCAAAGTATATAGAGTTTCTGAATGAGAACTTTCTTCCATGGTACAAAAAGCAGAAATGTGCCTTTAGGAGCAAAATCATCCTCATGCATGTCAATGCACCATCTCATGCTGCAAAGAATACCTCTGTGCCATTGGCTGCTATGGGAATGAAAGGAGATAAACTCATGGTGTGGCCATCATCTTCCCCTGACCTCAACCCTATAGAGAACCTTAGGAGTATAATCAAGCAAAAGATCTATGAGGGTGGGAGGCAGTTCACATCAAAACAGCAGCTCTGGGAGGCTATTCTGACATCATGCAAAGAAATACTAGCAGAAACTCTCCAGAAACTCACAAGTTCAATGGATGCAAGAATTGTGAAGGTGATATCAAAGAAGGGTTCCTATGTTATCATGTAACTTGGCCTGTTAGGATGTTTTGGAGTCATATAGCTTTTTATTTCAATGAATGTGACGACCTAATGCTGCAAATTCAACAAATCAGCATTTTCAGCTCTTTCAAACAGATCAAATGTTTACAAACTCTCCTGTGCCCAATAATTTGGAACAGGGCATTTAGAGTTTGTTTTAATCTTGAAGATTATACTGTTAACATTGGGAGATTTCTTCAATAAAATTCGATGTATACTCTAACGGGTGGTGACTTTTATTACACTGACTGTCATCTGCACCGACCATTTAGGAAAATCAGAGAAAAAAAAATGTACATAATAATTTGGAACATGGTGTATATACAGCTCTGGAAAAAAATAACAGACTACTGCAAATTGATCAGTTTCTCTGATTTTTCTCTTTATAAGTATATTTTTTGAGTAAAATTACATTGTTCTTTTTTTCTATAAACTCCTGACAACACGTCTCTGAAATTCAAAGCTAAAAATTTAGTATTTATTAACAGTAAATGAGAAATCTTCAAAATATAATACATAAACAGAACAGTGCTTACAGACCTCAAACAATGCAAAGAAAACAAGTTCATATTCATTTAGAAACCACAAAAATAATAATGTAATAAATAATAATATTTTAACTCAGGAAGAGTTCAGAAATCAATATTTTCTGGTCGTCATAATGGGAGACCCAGACAATGGGGTTTAGGGCTCTGCCCTCCGGAGGTCACACTAGGTACTACAAGTTTGTAGACACCGCCTCCTCCGCTTATAAACCCCCACCGTAGGAGACATCCTCAGTTTTAAACTTAGTGTGCTCGGAGGATCACGCTTTGCTTGCACTTCACTGCATTCTCACAGCTTACGTGATGGCGTATGAAGACAAGGTAAAATGGTCCCGCTCGGGACCCCCGACAGCCTCCCCGCTCACCCTCTGCGGAACACGCTGGTGGAGGTACCGGAGGGCTTTTAGCCTGGACACTTCAGTGTTCTCCCGGTACGCTGTCGCGCTCTTTCCTTTCCATCCCTCCATGGAGGCTCTGGTAAGGGGGAGCCTGGAGCCTTGCACAGCTCCGCTCCGTCCGAGGCCTCCCTAAATGGTGCTTACAGACCGGACGGAGCCAGCCCAGTCCGAGGCCTCCCTAAATGGTGCTTACACTCCGGACTGGTGCTGTACCCCCGTCCGAGGCCTCCCTAAAGGTGCTTACAGACCGGACCGGCACTGAGGCACCTGGTGTGTCTCCTGTGTGCCTGGGGGTAGTGTCTGTCACTGTGGTGTCATGACACTCAGACCGCGCGGTTACCCTCGGGTCCGCGGTTCTGGCGGTGACCCTGTGCTGGGGTCTCCCTGGCTGACCGCCCTGTGTCTCACAGGGGCTGAGGCTGTAGACTGCGGGTGTTTTGTGTGTACATGCAGTCTGAGTGTGTGTGTGGTGATATTCACACTCTTTTCCCGCGCTGCGGGCTCCGGCACCTCCATTGCTGAGGCAGCCTGGAGGAGGAGGAGGCAGCCCTTGTGGTGACATCACCGCTGGGCGTGTTGTGTGTTCTTCCCGCGTGTTCCAGGCTCCGCCCACATCTTCACTGTCGGCGGCCATCTTCTCCCTCACTTCCCGGCTGGGATCTGACGGCAGCGCGTGTCTGCACTTACAAGGGAGACCGGAACTCGCGGAGGTCACACACACACACCGCTTCCTCCTACCGCTTTACTGCGGTCGGTAAGCCACCGGGATTCCCGGTTTGTTTGTGAACTTTGGCTTATATTCCCCTCACTGTGGAGATGTCCTCAGTTGGGAAGCATGCTGCTAAGGCGGCGGTGGTCTCCATTGCCTGTATTACATGCAACGGGACACTGGTGGAGGGGTCCTGCAATAACTGCGGACGCCCAGAGGCCCGGTCTGCTACTACTGAGTCTGCAAATCCGGGATTATACCCTGAGGTTCAGGTGATCCCAGGGCCATGGGAAACGCAGAATAAGATCAATGAATCTCTGCTGTCCCAGATGTCCTCCATGTCGCAAACCCTGGAGGCACTGCATAGGAGACTGGAGAACCCAGCTACTCCTCCTAGTTACCCCCGGGTGTCTCTTACTTCTGCTGTAAGACCCCCTAAGCGAGCTCGTGAGGCTTCTCCTGAGCTCCAGACTCTCTCTGAGGAGGAGCGTTCCTCTGATGGTGAGGAAGATGATGGGGGTTCTACTCTCGGGTCTATGTCTGAACCTCCAGATGGGGTGGAGGATCTGGTGTCCTCCATCAATGAGACATTGCGTCTTGTCACTCCTCCTGAGGAGGTGACTGTACACCCCAAGGAGGTCTATCAATGGCTGCGGCCAGAGGCTAGACCAAGTGGCTCCTTCATGGACCACACTAATTTCGGAAGGGTGATTAAAGCTCCCAGGTTGCATCCTGGGCGGCGTTATGTCCGTAAAACTAAGGACAATCGCTTTCCCTTTCCCCAGGAGGCGCTCCAGGAATGGTCGCAGTCTCCCAAGGTGGATGCTTCCATGACTAGGATTGCTGCGCGCTCCTTGTTTTCTGCCTCTGATAGCTCCTCATTGAAGGATGCTACTGATAGACAGGTCGAGCAACTCGCCAAGTCTTCCTATGAGGCTGTGGGGTCTTCGTTTGCCCCTAATTTTGCCGCAGTCTGGACCCTACAAGCGATCACTATCTGTTTGGATGGTATCACTGATCTAGCTAGGTCCAGTCCAGAGGTCCTGGCGCTCACTGAGAGAGCAAGGGCCTATGCGGACTATGCCAGGACGGCATCTTTGGAAACTGCCACTCGCTCTGCTGTGGCCTCGGCCAATGCAATTGCGATCCGCAGGCTGTTGTGGCTGCGTCTTTGGGACTCAGATGCCACATCTAAGAAGATTTTACAAAATCTTCCGTTCGCTGGTGACAGGCTTTTTGGCACCGAACTGGACAAATTGATAAAGGATTCTGCTGAGTCTAAGATCCCGCAGAATAAGCCTAAGCCACGGTACACCGTGAAAAGGAACCCTAAGCAGTGGTCCTTTCGCTCCGGTTCACAGTCATCAACGACGTCCACTCGCTCAGACCGAGGGGGCAAGCCTGCTACTCAGTGGCGTTCCAAGAGTCGTCAGAAGAAGCCGGCGGGGGCAGCGGCTGCCACCCCCAAGCCCGCCTCGACATGACTCGCTCTCTCATCCTGCCTCCCCACAGGTGGGGGGCCGCCTGTCTTGCTTTCAGGACAAGTGGCTTCTTCACATTCAAGATCAGTGGGTTCGAGACGTGATCTCGCGAGGGTACAGGATAGAGCTTACGTCAAAACCGATATCCCGATTCCATCGGTCGGTTCCATCTCCAGAAAAGGCTCAGGCTTTTCACCTGGTGTTGGAGGGGCTCCGCAGAGACGGAGTGGTGGTTCCCTGTGCCCACGGAAGAGAGGTTCAGGGGTTTTTACTCCAACCTCTTTATTGTCCCAAAGAAGGACGGCTCCTTTCGCCCGGTTTTGGACCTCAAGTTGTTCAACCGTCACGTGTTGGTTCGGAAGTTCCGCATGGAATCCCTGCGCTCAGTGATCGCGGCTGTGTCACAGGGAGACTTCCTAGCGTCCATCGATATCAGGGACGCTTACCTTCACGTTCCCATTGCACCAGCTCATCAGCGCTGGTTGAGATTCGCAGTGGGGGAAGAGCACTTCCAATTTGTGGCACTGCCATTCGGGCTAGCCTCGGCACCACGGGTGTTCACAAAGGTGATGGCCTCCATGATGGCTCTCCTGCATGCGCAGGGACACGCCGTCATACCCTATTTGGACGACCTGTTGGTCAGGGCGCCATCGGAAGACCTTTGTCGGGTGAGCCTGGAGGTGACCATGAAGTCTCTGGAACGGTTCGGGTGGCTTATCAACATTCAAAAGTCGACCCTGGTTCCGACCCAGTCATTGACATATCTGGGCATGGACTTCCACACGGACTCGGCCCTGGTGTCCCTACCTCAAGCCAAGCAGCTTGCGATCCAATCAGGAGTGCAGAATGTCCTCCTGTCGCCACAGTCATCCCTACGGGTATTGATGAGACTGGTGGGTCGCATGGTAGCGGCGATAGAGGCGGTGCCGTTCGCACAGTTTCGCCTCCGTCCTCTCCAGCTGGAGATTCTTCGCAGATGGGACAAGAGGACGATCTCTCTGAATCGGCTGGTGACGCTGTCACAACCAACCAGGGACTCTCTACAGTGGTGGCTCCAGCCACATCACCTGTCACGGGGCCGGTCCTTCCTAAAACCGTCATGGTTAGTGGTGACCACAGACGCCAGTCTGAAGGGCTGGGGTGCGGTGTTCTTGCACCACAGGGCTCAAGGCCTCTGGACTCAGTCGGAGTCGGCGTTGCAGATCAACGTGCTGGAGATCAAGGCGGTTTTTTCTGGCGCTACTGGCGTTTCAGAAATTCCTGTCAGGACAACCCATTCGGGTACAGTCCGACAATGCGACGGCCGTCGCCTACATAAATCATCAGGGAGGGACCAGAAGTGCTCAGGCCCTCGCCGAAGTCCACCGCATTCTACTCTGGGTGGAGGAAAACGGCTGCCTGATCTCCGCAGTTCACATCCCAGGGGTCGAGAACTGGGAGGCCGACTATCTGAGCCGACAGGGGATGGACGCCGGAGAGTGGTCCCTACATCCAGACGTCTTCCGGGACATCTGCAGCAGATGGGGCACTCCGGACGTGGATCTGATGGCCTCACGGCTGAATCATCAGGTGCCCCAATACATGGCGAGATCTTGGGATCCCCAGTCTCTGGGGGCGGATGCCCTGATCCTGAGCTGGTCCAGCTTTCAGCGGCCATATGTGTTTCCGCCTCTGGCTCTGATTCCCAGGGTCCTGTGGAAGATCAGGACAGAATGCAGAGTGGCCATTCTAGTGGCTCCAGATTGGCCCAGGAGGTCTTGGTACCCGGACCTGTGGCAACTGTCAGGCGGACACCGGTGGGCTCTTCCAGAACGCGCAGATCTACTCGCGCAAGGCCCGTTCTTCCATCTCAATTCCAGGGCCCTCAGATTGACTGCATGGCTCTTGAGGCCTGGCTGCTAACATCCAGAGGTTTCTCCCCTACAGTGGTTGCCACTATGAATCGGGCGAGGAAACCTGTTTCCAGGAAGATATACCACAGAACGTGGAAAATCTTTTTTAACTGGTGTGCCTCTGGTGGCCGCTCACCGTGGCCTTTGTCTATCCCGACATTGTTGGCCTTCCTACAGTCGGGGTTGGAGTTGGGATTATCCCTTGGCTCTCTGAAAGGTCAAGTATCAGCACTTTCAGTGCTGTTTGACAGGCGCTTGGCGCTCCTCCCGAAGGTACGTCAATTTCTGCAGGGGGTGTCTCGGGTGGTTCCGCCCTATAGACGACCTCTGGATCCTTGGGACCTCAACATGGTCCTGGCGACACTGCAGAAACCGCCGTTTGAGCCACTGAGAGAAGTCTCTCTCTCTCGTCTGTCCCAGAAGGTGGTCTTTCTGGTGGCGATTACGTCTCTGAGACGGGTCTCAGAATTGGCTGCACTTTCGTGCAAGTCTCCTTTTCTGGTGGTTCACCAAGACAAGGTGGTGTTGCGCCCACGGCCTGAATTTCTGCCGAAGGTGGTTTCAACGTTTCACCTAAACCAGGAGATTGTTCTCCCATCATTTTGCCCCGCTCCCGTTCATCAGGTTGAGCGCGACCTCCATACTCTGGATCTCGTGAGAGCTGTACGCATTTATGTGTCCAGGACCGCCTCCTTTAGGAGTTCGGATTCTTTATTTGTCCTCACGATGGGTCGCTGTAAAGGGGCCGCGGCTTCGAAGTCGACCTTGGCCAGATGGATCAAGGCTCCCATTCAGGAGGCATACCGGTCTTCTGGTTTGCCTCTCCCGGTGGGTTTGAAGGCACACTCTACGAGAGCTGTAGGTGCCTCCTGGGCCTTGCGACATCGAGCTTCGGCTCTACAGGTGTGTCAGGCGGCCACTTGGTCCAGCCTGCACACTTTCTCTAAGCACTATATGGTGCATGCCCATGCCTCTGCGGATGCGAGTTTGGGCAGGCGGGTTCTCCAGGCGGCGGTTGCCCACCTTTAGAGGGAACCATGTGTTATCCGTCTTGTTGAGGAACTCTTCCCGCCCTGGGGTATTGCTTTAGGACATCCCCATTGTCTGGGTCTCCCATTATGACGACCAGAAAAAAGAGAATTTTGTTTACGTACCGTAAATTCTTTTTTCTTTAGTCATCAATGGGAGACCCAGCACCCACCCAGTTGTTCCGTTGCATATTTTGCACTTGTTCTGTTCTCTGTTGAGACAGTGTTTGCCGGGTTGTTGAACCGTCTGTGCACGGCATTCTTCCCGATGTTTCGGGTGTGGTTTAATTTCTCCTCGCAGCTTATGGACTAAACTGAGGATGTCTCCTACGGTGGGGGTTTATAAGCGGAGGAGGCGGTGTCTACAAACTTGTAGTACCTAGTGTGACCTCCGGAGGGCAGAGCCCTAAACCCCATTGTCTGGGTCTCCCATTGATGACTAAAGAAAAAAGAATTTACGGTACGTAAACAAAATTCTCTTTTTGGTGGAATAACCATGATTTATAGTCACAGCTTTCATGTGTCTTGACAGCTTTCCACCAGTCTATCACACGGCTTTTGGGTGACCTTATGCCACTCCTGGCACAAAAAATTCAGCAGTTCTTTGTTTGATGGCTTGTGACTATCCACCCGGACAAGGTAACCGTCATCAAAGACTGGCCAGCGCCAACCACTCACAAAGAGGTAAGCCAATTCTTAGGACTGGTCGGCTACTACCGACGATTCATCAAAGGCTACACCAAAATAGCAGCACCCATGCAAGATCTCTTAGTAGGTCAATCCAAAAACGGCAAGATCAGGGGGCCCCCGTTCCGGTGGGGACCAGAACAGGACAAATCCTTCCAAACGCTGAAAGATGCTTTAACTGGAGAAGAAATAATGACCTACCCTGACTACAATCTCCCGTTTTTACTGTACACCGACGCAAGTAACGAAGGTCTAGGAACCGTCCTAGCTCAACGCCAGCAGGGAAAAGAAAAGGTGATAGCCTACGCCAGCAGAAAGCTCCGTCTCACAGAAAGGAACCCGGAGAACTACAGCTCCTTCAAAGTGGAGTTCCTGGCCCTGGTCTGGGCAATCACAGAGCGTTTCAAGCATTACCTGGCTTCCGCCCCGTTCACAGCTTTCACTGACAACAACCCTCTAACACACTTAGAGACTGCAAAGCTGGGAGCCCTAGAACAGCGTTGGGTAGCAAGACTCTTAAACTATGACTTCACTGTAAAGTACGGGGCAGGTCACAAAAACCAGCAACGCTGATGCCCTGTCCAGAATGCCTAACCTTCCCGAAGAAGGAGAAGACATAGATGACCTGGAAGAGATAGAACTACCTGCTTTCCATTGTACGGGTACGGCAACGTGTCATCAGGCGAGTCAGGGACGTGCAGAGAGGATCGTGAACCCTTTACCTCACCACGATTGGAAAGAAGTCCAAGCCAATGACCCAGACGTCAGCTTGGTTAGAGAGCTGATAACTCAAGAGCACGGCAGTATGGACTCCGATGCCTCGCCAAATGCCAAGCGCCTGTGGAAGGAAAAAGGGGAGTTATTTGTCTACCAAGGGAAACTATGCCGAAGGTACCTGAATCCCAGAACACACGAATATATATATATAGATAGATATACAAAGCAAAAAACTGCACAGCACTCAAGAAACAATGTGAACTGGTGCTAGCAGTGACGCTAGGTCAAATACCAAGAAAAAAATGTCTCTGCAGCACACAGCTACTACCGATATCGTACATATGCTAACAAGCAAAAAATTAGAAAAAAATGTAAAAACTTACGTTTTTTCAAAAAACTCATTATTCTTAATTTTTATTTTCTGGGGTTCTTGGTACATACATTGACCAATGTCTGCGTGCTCACCAACCACGTCACGGTGCCCCCAGGTCTGATGAGTCCTGCGCTGACATCCCTGTCCTTTTTCTCCCTGTCCCACTGTTAGGTGGGTGGACAGCATCTCAACCTCAGACCACCTGTGGGTGATGAGGGTGCTAAGTGAAGTCATGGAGTCAGCAACTCCATATCTTATACACAAAGCAAAAAAGCCATCTACACCCAGCGGAGGACATAATAGGTAAGCTAAATTAACTCCGGGGATGGGACAGTGGGTTTAGGTGGTGATGGACCATACTGACCTGCACTTTAAGATACCCGGGCCCCACTAGGGCATAGAGACTATGTTTATTATAGATCTATAGTGGTTATCTATGAATCAGGTGTCCTTACCTATATAATGATGTATTCCCACTGTGTCAACTGTTGTGAGATAAATGTACCCCATTTTTTCTACTGGGCAGTAGCAAATGGCTATTAACCTGTCTCTAAGAAACCTGATCGTTTAATAAGATTTTATTACTAATGGTGCAATATGTAGTTTGCGTTTTATCATCTGCATACATTAATAAAAGAAGCATTGAGATAGAGCAGGCTGGTTTGCAATTATTTATGGTTAAAACTCACTCTTCGTTTCCGTAAACTATGTTTAAAACTGTATTTAGGAGAGCCAGTTTTTTGCTTTCTTGTCCTTTTTTCAGAGAATATGAATGATAACACAAATCCTTTTTACCACTCATGGTTAGTGGTTGGGTGAAGACATTTATTGTCATCTACTGTATTTTCTCTTTATAAATCATAATGACAACCAAAAACATTCAAATGACCCTGATCAAAAGTTCACATCCCCTGGTAATTTTGGCCTGATAACATGCACAGAAGTTGATGCAAATGGGTTTGAATGGCTGATAAAGGTACCATCCTCACCTGTGACCTGTTTGTTTGTAATCAGTGCGTGTGCATAAAAGCTGAGTGAGTTTGTGGGATCCAGACAGACTCTTGCATCTTTCATCCAGGCAATGAGGTTTCTGGATTGTGAGTCAAGGAGAAAGCAAAAGAATTGTCAACGGATCTACAGGAAAAGATAGTTGAACTGTATAAAACAGGAAAGGGATGCAAGAAGATATCCAAGGAATTGGTAATGCCAGTCAGCAGTGTTCAAACTGTGATTAAAAAATGGAAAATCAGGGGCTCTGTAAAAACCAAACCACAGTCCGGTAGATCAACAAAAATGTCACCCACAACTTCCAGGATAATTGTTCGGGAGGCAAAAAAAAACCCACAAATAAAATCAGCTGAAATCCAGGACTCACTGAACACTAGCGCTGTGTCTGCTTCAAGATGCACAATAAGGAGGCACTTGAAGAAAAATGGGCTGCATGGTCGAGTCGCCCAAAGAAGCCATTACTGCGCAAATGCCACAAAGTATCTCGCCTACAATACGCCAAACAGCACAGAGACAAGCTCCAAACTTCTGGAACAAGGTAATTTTGAGTAATGAGACCAAAATCAAACATTTTGGCCACAACCATAAACGATACATTTGGAGAGGTGTCAACAAGGCCTATGATGAAAGGAACACCATTCCTACTGTAAAGCATGGCGGTGGATCGCTAATGATGTGGGGATGTGTCAGCTACAAAGGCACCGGAAACTTGGTCAAAGTTGAATGAAAGATGAATGCAGCATGTTATCAGCAATTACAGGTGGCAACTTTGCACTCATCAGCCCAGAAGCTGCGCATGGGACGTACAGTGGGTATGGAAAGTATTCAGACCCCTTTAAATTTTTCACTCTTTGTTTCATTGCAGCAATTTAGTAAATTCAAATAAGTTCATTTTTTCTCATTATTGTCCACTCTGCACCCCATCTTGACTGAAAAAAACTAGAAATGTAGATATTTGTGCAAATTTTTTAAAAAAGAAAAATTTAAATATCACATGGTCATAAGTATTCAGACCCTTTGCTCAGTATTGAGTAGAAGCACCTTTTGAGCTATTACAGCCATGAGTCTTCTTGGGAATGATGCAGTTTCCCCCTGGATTTGGGGATCCTCTGTCATTCTTCCTTGCAGATTCTCTCCAGATCTGCCAGGTTGGATGGTGAACATTGGTGGAGGCATTTTCAGGTCTCTCCAGAGATGCTCAATTTGGTTTAGGTCCGGGCTCTGGCTGGGCCAGTCAAGAATGGTCACATTTGCTCTGAAGCCACTCCTTTGTTATTTTAGCTGTGTGCTTAGGGTCATTGTCTTGTTGGAAGGTGAACGTTCGGACTAGTCTGAGGTCCAGAGCTCTGGAAGAGGTTGTATCCATCTCTGTACTCAACCGCATTAATGTTTCTTTCAATTGCAACCAGTCTTTGCAGCTGAAAGCACCCTCAATAGCATGATGCTGCCACCACCATATTTCACTGTTGGGATTGTATTGGGCAGGTAATGAGCAGTGCCCGGTTTTCTCCAGTCATACCACTTAGAATTATCACCAAAAAGTTCTATCTTCGTCTCATCAGACCAGAGAATCTTATTTCACATAGTCTGGGAGTCCTTCATGTGTTTTTAAGCAAACTCTATCAGGGTTTTTAGATTGCGGCCAGCACCACACCAACGGTGCAATACCTTCGTAGGGAGGTATCTGTCAGCTGCCGAACAGCTTCGGGGTGCCCCAGGACCTTCCTCCAGCGTCCCACACTCAGAATGCCCGGTTTACCTGGTGCACACTTCCTCTGGTAACAGTGATACGTCACTTCCGGTTTCGGCTTAAGAACGGCGCTGCACACAGTATTCAGTGGGACATCTTCTTTATTAGTGCATAGGGGCTTTACATGGTGAGGGTTGCGGGTGGGAGGACGGGGATTCAATTACGACGTCCGTTTCACGCCCTGAGTGGCACTTCCATGGGTACATGAGATTGTGCACCCGTGGAAGCGCCACTCACGGTGTGAAGCAGCCTTCGTAATTGAATCCCCTGTCCTCCCACCCGCAACCGTCACCATGTAAAGCCCCAATGCACTAATAAAGAAGACGTCCCGCTGAATACTGTGTGCAGCTCCGTTCTTAAGCCGAAACCTTAAGAAAACTCTATGCGGGCTTTCATATGTCTTGCACTGAGGAGAGGCTTCCCTGCAATAAAGGCCTGACTGGTGAAGGGCTGCAGTGATAGGTGACTTTGTGGAGCTTTCTCCCATCTCCCTACTGCATCTCTGGGTCTCAGCCACAGTGATCTTGGGGTTCTTCTTTACCTCTCTCACCAAGGCTCTTCTCCCATGATTGCTCAGTTTGGCTGGACAACCAGGTCCATGAAGACTTCTCGTGGTCCCAAACTTCTGCCATTGAAGGATTATGGAGGCCACTGTGCTCTTAGGAACCTTGAGTACTGCAGAAATTGTTTTGTAACTTTGGCCAGATCTGTGTCTTGCCACAATTCTGTCTCTGAGCTCATTGGCCAGTTCCTTTGACCTCATGATTCTCATTTGGGCTGACATGCACTGTGAGCTGTGAGGTCTTATATAGAAAGATGTGTGCCTTTCCAAATCAAGTCCTATCAGTTTAATTAAACACAGCTAGACTCCAATGAAGTAGAACCATCTCAAGGAGGATCACAAGGAAATGTACAGCATGTGACTTAAATATGAGTGTCTGAGCAGAGGATCTGAATACTTATGACCATGTGATATTTAAGATTATCTTTTTTTATTACATTTGCAAAAATTACTACATTTGTTTATTTTTTTAACTCAAGATGGGTGCAGACTGTACATTTACGAGAAAAAAATTAAATTTTTTGAATTTACCAAATGGCTGCAATGAAACAAAGAGTGAAAAATGTAAAGAGTCTGAATACTTTCCGTACACACAATACTTAGACGTTCCCACATGACAATGATGCAAAACAGAAGGCCATGTTGACCTGTCATTGGCTACAGCAGAACAAAGTGAAGGTTCTGGAGTGGCCTCTCAGTCTCCTGAGCTCAATATCATTGAGCCACTCTGAGGAAAACTCAAGAAAAGCGAGAAAGCTCAGGAATTTACAGGAACTGGAGGCTTTTTACCAAGAAGAATGGGCGGCTTTACCATCTGAGTAAATAAAGAGCCTCGTCCACAACTACCACAAAACACTTCAAGCAGTCATTGATGTTAGAGGGGGCAATACACGGGATTAAGAACTGGGGGATGTGAACTATTGATCAGGGTCATTTGGATATTTTTGGTTGTTATTATGATTCAACAAGAGAAAATACAGTAGTTTGACAATAAATGTCTTCACCCAACCACTGACCATGAGTGGAAAGAAAGGTTTTTGTGTTATCATTCATATTCTCCGAAAAAAGGCCAAGAAAGCAAAAAATCTGCCAGGGGATGTAAACGTTTGAGCACAACTGTAGTTAAATGAGTAGTGTAAGTTCTATATATTAATAATTATAATTTTTAATATGAATCTTAACCCAAAATCAGATCCAGATTTTTTTTCTCCTTCTTTTCCTCTACTGTATCCCACAATATTTTTGATATTTTAATTTATGTTACATAGTTAATTGACAAACTTTTCAAGTGTAAGGTTCAAACCCTCCGGGAGAAATGTCCTCACCTTGTAGATCCAATAACAACATGTAGTTCAAATTTACCATCTTGGCATATTCAGGCTAACTTTTTTTTTAGCTGCACCCCATGTGCACAATAATGCAACATGAACTCAATATGCATGTATTTTCAGGAGAAAAAAGAGAGTTTTTGTGCAAAAATAAAAAACTTAAAAAAAAATTTGAACAGAATTTAAAATTAACATAAAATACAAAGAACACATTTAAAAAGGGTGGGACAACATCCACAGGACAAGGGTGACAAGGACATTGACCAACAATCAATGTAAATACTTTGGATGATTTTGATGCTCTAAGAAGTGCTTTGTCACGCTATGTAACAAATAACTGTTTCTGATGGTTTGCTGATGTTTATTTAACCTAGCGTGCATTGTTTGTATTGTATGGCCTACATATTGCAGGCCGCACGTACACTGCAACAGATATATCACATACAGTTAGGGCCAGAAATATTTGGACAGTGACACAAGTTTTGTTATTTTAGCTGTTTACAAAAGCATGTTCAGAAATACAATTATACATATAATATGGGCTGAAAGTGCACACTCCCAGCTGCAATATGAGAGTTTCCACATCCAAATCGGAGAAAGGGTTTAGGAATTATAGCTCTGTAATGCATAGCCTCCTCTTTTTCAAGGGACCAAAAGTAATTGGACAATGGACTCTAAGGGCTGCAATTAACTCTGAAGGCGTCTCCCTCGTTAACCTGTAATCAATGAAGTAGTTAAAAGGTCAGGGGTGGATTCCAGGTGTGTGGTTTTGCATTTGGAAGCTGTTGCTGTGACCAGACAACATGCGGTCAAAGGAACTCTCAATTGAGGTGAAGCAGAACATCCTGAGGCTGAAAAAAAAGAAAAAATCCATCAGAGAGATAGCAGACATGCTTGGAGTAGCAAAATCAACAGTTGGGTACATTCTGAGAAAAAAGGAATTGACTGGTGAGCTTGGGAACTGTAAAAGGCCTGGGCGTCCACGGATGACAACAGTGGTGGATGATCGCCGCATACTATTATTTGGTGAAGAAGAACCCGTTCACAACATCAACTGAAGTCCAGAACACTCTCACTGAAGTAGGTGTATCTGTCTCTAAGTCAACAGTAAAGAGAAGACTCCATGACAGTAAATACAAAGGGTTCACATCTAGATGCAAACCATTCATCAATTCCAAAAATAGACAGGCCAGAGTTAAATTTGCTGAAAAACCAGCTCAGTTCTGGAAAAATATTCTATGGACAGATGAGACAAAGATCAACCTGTACCAGAATGATGGGAAGAAAAAAGTTTGGAGAAGAAAGGGAACGGCACATGATCCAAGGCACACCACATCCTCTGTAAAACATGGTGGAGGCTACGTGATGGTATGGGCATGCATGGCTTTCAATGGCACTGGGTCACTTGTGTTTATTGATGACATAACAGCAGACAAGAGTAGCCGGATGAATTCTGAAGTGTACCGGGATATAGTTTCAGCCCAGATTCAGCCAAATGCTGCAAAGTTGATTGGACGGCGCTTCATAGTACAGATGGACAATGACCCCAAGCATACAGCCAAAGCTACCCAGGAGTTCATGAGTGCAAAAAAGTGGAACATTCTGCAATGGCCAAGTCAATCACCAGATCTTAACCCAATTGAGCATGCATTTCACTTGCTCAAATCCAGACTTAAGACGGAAAGACCCACAAACAAGCAAGACCTGAAGGCTGCGGCTGTAAAGGCCTGGCAAAGCATTAAGAAGGAGGAAACCCAGCGTTTGGTGATGTCCATGGGCTCCAGACTTAAGGCAGTGATTGTCTCCAAAGGATTCGCAACAAAATATTGAAAATAAAAATATTTTGTTTGGGTTATGTTTATTTGTCCAATTACTTTTGACCTCCTAAAATGTGGAGTGTTTGTAAAGAAATGTGTACAATTCCTACATTTTCTATCAGATATTTTTGTTCAACCCTTCAAATTAAACGTTACAATCTGCACTTGAATTCTGTTGTAGAGGTTTCATTTCAAATCCAATGTGGTGGCATGCAGAGCCCAACTCGCGAAAATTGTGTCACTGTCCAAATATTTCTGGCCCTAACTGTATGATGTCCAATAAGATTAAATGTAATTCAAAAACATGTCCCACATTCTGAACATGAATATGGCTTCTCTCCTGTGTGAATTCTCTCATGTTTAACAAGATCTGATTTCTGAGTAAAACATTTCCCACATTCTGAACATGAATATGGCTTCTCTCCTGTGTGATGACTTTCGTGTAGAGTAAGAGATAATTTTTCACTATACCATGTCCTCAGGGGCGGACCTACCACATGTACAGCAGGTTCTGCTGCACCGGGGCCCCGAGCTGCTAGGGGCCCCTCAGGCTCCAGCACCTCTGTCTCTGGGCCCCTGAGCGCTGTGTACTTGGGGGGCCCTTGACCGCTACCCCCACACGCCATCCTCGTGGCCCCCTTAGTGCTGTCTGGCTCCCCCTCTCTCAATTATAATCTTACTGGCGCCGGCAGGCAGTCGCGCTGATCTTAGCCTGTTGTCATGGTTACTGTGACACTGCAGCCGCTCTGATTCCTGTGTGATACAGGAAATAGAACGGTGCCGGCTGCAGCTCACGGTAACCATGACAACAAGCTGAGATCAGCGCGACTGCCTGCCGGCGCCAGTAAGATTAGAATTGAGAGAGACAGCGCTGGAGAAAGGTGAGTAAAGAGTTTTTTATTTTACTATGGGCAGCAGCATGGGGGCTATAGCCAGGACAGGGGGTACATGGGTAAGCTACAGCTACAGGGGATGTGTGCCAGCAATAGAGAATGAGTGCCAGCCACAGGGGACGTGTGCCAGCCACAGAGGAAGTGTGGAAACCACAGGGGACGTGTGCAAGCCACTGGGGACGTGTGCCAGCCACAGGGGACGTGTGCAAGCCATGGGGGATGTGTGCCAGCCACAAAAGGTTGTGTGCCAGCCACAGGGGACGTGTGCCAGCCATGGGGGACATGTGCCAGCCATGGGAGACGTGTGTCAGCCACAGGGGACGTGTGCCAGCCACAGGGGACGTGTGCAAGCCATGGGGGATGTGTGCCAGCCACAAGGGACGTGTGCCAGCCACAGGGGACGTGTGCCAGCCATGGGGGACGTGTGCCAGCCACAGGGGACGTGTGCCAGCCACAGGGGACGTGTTTCAGCCACAGGGGACGTGTGCAAGCCATGGGAGATGTGTGCCAGCCACGGGGGACGTGTGCCAGCAATAGGGGACATGTGGCATCACTGGGGGATGTGTACCAGCACAAGGGGGCTATATCCAATATAAGGGGGCCATATTCAGATTAAGGGGGCTAATTTAAGGATGGGGGGCTATATCCCAGGATGAGGGACAATGTACCAGGATGAGGGTGCTGTGAGGGACATATACGCTATATGATTTGTTAGACGGATACTGGCATTATAAGTTGGACCCCATTTAACATTAAAAATTTCTTTTTTCTCTTTTCCTTCACCAAATTTGGGGGTGCGTCCTATAAAGCGAAAAATACGGTACATTTTTTGCTGACATAGGCAAGGGTCACAAAGACCCGTTATCTAGGTGTCCGCTAATATCTGAGGTTTTCTGAAGAAGCGGATGCCATTATCGGTGTCCGCTTCCTCAGACCTGTTCCCCATAGGGAGCCATTACTTACCTCTCCAGCGGCTGCACAGACTGCGCTTCTGGAAATGCGTACCGGCAAATATTTTTTTTTTACAAAAAAGGCACTGCTTATGTCGCTCTGAGTGTTGGGGAATAGAAGACTCAGTAGTTCACATTAGGAGACTATAAACCTTATTTATTGCAGAAGGTGGCATTATTACTTTGGGTGGGGTTGCCAAGTGACATTGCTACTTTTTAGAGGGCATTGTTAAAGGGTTTAGTCAGGGGGGGCTTTGAAGCTGCTCTGTAGTACTGGGTCAATAAACTGAAGTATATTAACTTTCATAATGAGGCCTGTCTACCTTTTTAGTAATGTTATGAACTATTGCAATTGAATATTGCGGGGGAGGATTGTTGCACCAAATTTTTGTGCTTTTTGTTTTTCGTGCTGCTCTTAGTTTTCTCAAACCATATATATATATATATATATATATATATATATATATATATATATACTTATTTATTTATTTTTTTACGTCTACAATTAATAATGGCTGATTATTCAGGGAAGCAGCAGGAACAGATACGTGCGAAAGTATTCGCTACTGTCGAACAGACCTCTTTAAATATGGCTATACCTCACATTACAGTTCAGAGGGGCTAACTGTACAGGTTCAGCTCTCCATGTGGCCCTGCAATGGTATGAACATTAGGGATGCAGAGAATCAGACCCATTACTGAACAGATGATGAATTTTAATGATGGAACCCTATACATTCTGACTTACCATCAAGTTCCATTATAAATACTGATGACTAGTCTACATTAACCAGTAACATATTTCATATGTTAGTGATAAGATCACTATGTCCCTGTCCTGGCCCCATGCTGCAATAATGACCCTGTCCTCAGCACCATCCTGGAATAATGTCCCTGGCCTGGAAAGGGACCCCCCCCCCCTGGATGCAGCCGAGGTTCTCCCACAGGACCCCCCCTTCCTTGATGCATTCAAACTTATCCACCAAGCTGGGGGAGAAGATAGGCTCCATCAAGGAAGGGGGGGTCCAGTGGGAGAAGCCTGGATGCAACCAGAAGGGGTCCCCTTCCTTGATGCAGCTGTGCTTGATGCAGCCGAGCTACTCTCCCAGGGAGTTTACATTACTTTGTTGCACTATGAGGGGGGGCCCCCAAAAAATTTCTTGCACAGGGGCCCACTACAGGCTGCATGTCCTACATTTTGCACATGCATATGGCTTGTCTCCTGTGTAAATTCTCTTATGTCTAAGATCTGATTTATCAGTAAAACATTTCCCACATTCTTAACATTAATACGGCTTCTCTCCTGTGTGAATTCTCTCATGTATAACAAGATTTGATTTCTGTGTAAAACATTTCCCACATTCTGAACATGAATATGGCTTCTCTCCTGTGTGAATTCTCTCATGTTTAACAAGATAAAATTTATCTGTAAAACATTTTCTACATTTTGAACATGAATATGGTTTCTCTCCTGTATGAGTTCTCTTATGTCTAACGAGATGTGATTTATCTGTAAAACATTTCCCACATTCTGAACATAAATATGGCTTCTCTCCTGTGTGAATTCTCTCATGTGTAACAAGAGTTGATTTCTGTGTAAAACATTTCCCACATTCTGAACATGAATATGTCTTCTTTCTTCCTTTTTTATTTTGTTTAACATTCAGAGATGATTTTGGAGATAATACGTCATTAATATCATCAGATAACAGATCTTTGCTGTGATCGGCTGGGGGTATATCGGAGATATCGTCATGCTGTTCACGTGTATCTTGTGAGATACTACAATCATCTGCTTCACATTCTGAAGATATCAGATGTCCTGCGGAGCTTCTGGTACAGTCATCTGCCAAGAAAAAAATTGATATTTTTGAATAATGTAACATGAAATATTACATATACCTACATATAAGATTATTGAAAAAATGGAGGCAGCACTTCCTTTAGTTCCAGTTATGTGGGTTTTATTCCCAGGGACCACGACGTTTCGACCCTTAGGTCTTTTTCAAGCAGTGCTTGAAAAAGACCTAAGGGTCGAAACGTCATGGTCCCTGGGAATAAAAGTGCTTGAAAAAGACCTAAGGGTCGAAACGTCATGGTCCCTGGGAATAAAACCCACATAACTGGAACTAAAGGAAGTGCTGCCTCCATTTTTTCAATCATCTAAGATACCAAGGTCGGGGTAGGGGCGCTTTGCACCCGATGTGTGATGGTTGTGCTGTTTTGTTTTTTTTTACATATAATATTAAAAATAAAATATTTACACACAAACTGCAAGGTACCTAGCAAAACTATATTATTATCTGAACTTGGGGCAAAGATTGAATAAACAATTCTAGTGATAGCATCCTTGCAGGCACATGGCCCGGTCAGACGCATTTCGGTTATAAAACCTTCGGTAAGTCATTGAAGAATGTTGTACAACCAAAACTCATCTGACGGGGCCATGTACCTGCAAGCATGCTATTTTAATTATATGTGAATTCCTAATAATATGAAAATGTATTGGAACTGGATTCGGTGCCGGCTCTTCTTTCTGTACGAATCTATTGATACTTTTGGACACCAGCCGCCGCTGAGAATCTGAGTCGGATTAACTTGGAGGCGAAGGTGAGCTTTCCATTTCCCTTTTTCCCTCATACTGACAATCAATTCCAGTAATGTCCATTCCAGATATTGCCCAGTGTGGTGTCCTGGTACCATTCTCCTACTGCTGAGTCATATAGTTGTGGTGCGGCCGTAGATCTGTTCCAGAATTATTGTGGGCGCTGTGAGTTAGGAGAGGTGTCACACGAATGGGAACAACCTGTAATGTATTTTCTCTGTGTTAAGCTTCCATCGTTTGTTGCTTCGTAGATCTCATGCTCCTCTAAGTTTGACCCTACGTCCCTCCTGTAGTTGGGCTTGTATTAGTTTGCCCCTCCCTTTTTCCTCAATCTTCAGTCTGTAGAAGCCATTATCCTGGTCACATGTATGCGTCCCTGTTTTCACCTGCTGCATTGTACGTAATAACAAGATTTTGGAAGAAAACAGCATCGTTTCTCCTGGTCTTCACTTCAGTCCAGCGCTAGCCGAGTTGAAGCTGTCTGAGGAAGCCTGGTGTGTGAGTACTACAGCTAAACAATTATCTAAGGAACTGATGATTAGAACGCTTACAATTCATAGCCACAAGGAAGAGTCAGAACAGTGAAAAGAGTGTCCTGTTACTAAGAACAGTATACAGTTTGTAATCCAGAAAGAGGATAATCTATAAAGCTAATTGTGAAGACACAGCAGCTTCATAGATTCTGCAGACATTCTCTGTGCACGTCAGCTCAGAAATTGCAACATTGTAACCATTCTCCCTGGCAACCTGGAGGAGAACAGCCTCCATCTTTGCATTCCTGTACACAATGGCAGAGTGGAAAAGCTCTCATTCACTGCTTGTCCTGAAACAGCAAGAAAAGGACACCAAATCTCAGTCAGTTTAGAGTGAAAGACCCAAATGCTTATTCAAACCTACATGGAAGATTAAAGATAGCCTAGAAACCGCCAAAGGTGAATTGCTTCCCCACATAACTTCCCTATGGCAAAGAATGCTAAATCAAGTGACTGTCTTATCTGTGTCGGTGCTCATGAGATCCCACTAGAGGGAGCCCTGGAACAATTGTACTCAGCATACCAGTTTTACAAGGACATATGCGAAAAATATAGCTCTGTCCTGGTGTAATTAAATACGCCAGAGTCTCTTAACCTACCTTCACACTAGCGTTTGTGTCTGCATGTGTCTGGCATGCAGACGCAAATGCTGTGCAAACGCTGCCATATTGATGTGAATGCAGCGGAGATTCTCCACATGCGTTCATATAGTATGGTGCTCGGCTAGCCAATCAGCGGTCTCGGCGGTGGCCGGGAGGCGGAGATCAGCGGTGGAGATCTCCTCCCGGCGGCCGCTGCTAATCTCCTGGCGAATAGGTGATGTCGGCACAGGAGATTTAAACAGCTGTCAGATGAGCTATTTCTTTAAATCTCCCACGCTGACACCGCCGGGAGATTAGCGGCGCCTATCCCTGGGAGATCAGTGGCTGCTCCAGCTGCTCTCCCAGGGTCCGCCGCTGATGTCCCGGGAGATCAGCGGCAGTCACTGCGAAAGATTTTAATGTGATCTGCAGCATTTTCCTGCGCTGTCATGCAGAGGACACTGCGGATCCATTGACTTCCATGCATCCTTTGTGCGCTTGCGGATGCTTGCTGATAAAACAAGCACCTGTGAACGCACAAAAAAATGCAACATGTTGCATACGGAGGGCGCAGGAGGGCACACAAATTTTGTGCATCCGAACACAACTGCATCCGAACGTAGCCAAACGCAGGTAACGTGTTCCCATGTTAAACATAGGAACGCAGTGCGCATGCGTTTGGCTGCGTTCGGTATGCTGCATTCAAAAACGCCAGTGTGAAACCATCCTAAAGGAACTCCATGACTTCCAACAGCTCAATGTCGAACGAGACTGTACTGTACGTGACATTGTGAACAAAACAAAAGCAATAATCGTGTAAACGTCAGGAAGTGTCATCTCACAGATCCATGTTCCCTAAGAGCTCAAAGTACTCACTCAAATCAAGCTCATCAAGGTACTCTACCCTCAGTGAGCAGCTTATAAAGCAGAAACTACTAAGGTACAAGCAGTCTTTGCCCAAAGGAAAGCCACAATGGATGCCTCGGTGGCAAGTGCAGCGGCTGAATTTGCACGCAAGAAGGCAGAGATGGATGCATGGACAGCAAGGGCAGAAGCTGAATCCGCATGCAAGATGGCAGAGATGGATGCGCTGACAGCAAGGACAGAAGCCGAAACTGCATGTAAGAAGGCGGAAATTGAAGCCCTACAGAGAGAATGTGAACATGCTGTAGTCATGAGTCATGGCAAGGCTAAAGGTCTTTGAACAAGCTCTATGTGAGAGCCAAGGGGGCAGCGTCAGTTTGTGTGAAATTGACAAAGAAGACCCCCTTAAGCACACAAGGAACTCCGTACTGAGCCAAACCAACAGACCGCTGACCACCACCAACATTCCTGTCAGTACCAACAATTCTCCAGAGCATCAAGACGTTGATCCGCCTGCAGCTCTCAGCTTTCAAAGTTAGTCCAACGCACCGCCAATTTTCAAATCTGAACCACCTTCATACTTCAACACATAGCCAGACCCCGCACCACCAATGTTCAAATACAGACGTCATTCACGCTTCAAGATGCAGCCAGACACTGCACCCCAGCAAACAACATATGCCAAAGTCTACATGCAACCTAACATGCTTGCAAGACACTACACTCTCGACAACTGCGTAGTTCCGGCCCCACATACAACAGGGACTGTATACACCAAACCGGTTGCTGGTCTAAACGCCTATGGCACTCCGAACCTTCCCACGTTCCTGAGCCAAGAAGCTACGAACCACGCCAACAGCATTACTCAGCCAGCAAATGTACCTTCAAGGTCAGAAAGAACAGACATGTCTGACTTAGCGAGGTACATGATTCGCCGAGAACTCACCAACACCTATCTCACAAGGTTCGACTACCAACCCGAAAGCTACAGGGGGTGGAAGTACACCTTTAAAACTGCAACTAGTGATCTTGGCATGACTGCTGCTGAAGAGCTGGACCTGCTGATCAGGTGGCTGGGTCAAAATTCTAGGAAACCAGCAAACTGCTGTCCAAGATCCAGCTGGCCAAGACACACATCTACCCATCCTCAGCTATCTGGACACTGCTAGTGGAGTGAAACCCATAGTCGCCAAGTTTCCATACAATGTACAAGAAAGTTGGACCATACGAGGGTCAAATTACAAAAGACAATTCCAAGTCGCTTTCCCTCCATTCTCCTACTTCTGTGACTTCATCAAGGAAAATGGAGTACAAATCCAACCCCGGCTTCTTCTACGAAAAACCCAGCAGCTCTGTGTCATGTCCTAAATACGAGAGTTCACGTTCTCACCACAGAAATCGCAGCAGTCCGGTGTCTGCAAAAAAGACCGAAGTTCTGCTTACACCAACATTAACACCAGAAAAAGGCAATGAAGGTGGAAAATCCGAACCGCCAGTGCCCTATTAATAAACTGCCAAACCGCCTGAAGAAGTGTATCGGCTTCTGGGAGAAACCACTTCAAGAGCGAAAGCAACTCTTAAAGAAGTTTGAAGTATGGCTCAGGTGCAGTGCCTGTATCGAACACCTTGCTAAGGACTGGATCATCGCTATCAAGTGTCTAGAGTGTGACAGCGAAGACCGTGTACAAGTGCTCCATCCATCACAACCTGACTCACACTCTACTCCTATTTCCACTGTAACCCATGGCAGGGAGAGAGAACCTCCTCTATACACACAATACTAAGTGTATCCTATGCTGGAACTACATGCACTGCGCCTTTACCTGTTATGTCCTTCAGTAAAGAAGTGTTATGTCTGCAGGTTCACACTTGTGTCTGGTCCAATTACAGAAACACCTCGGGCTCCACCACCTGCACCCAGACATCTCCTCTATAGGAGCCGCCAGCGGGATTATACCATCTCCATAAGTGCAACCTCCCACTATTGACCATTGTTATGGACATGAAGGATCTTCTAGGAGTCCAGCAGCCCCTTCATATACCGTGACATCACCATCTGCTGCCAGTGGATCTGCAGTGATACCTCGGATCTCGGTGACGTTGGTTATCATCGGTCTTGGCCTTTGTTGGTTTTCATACACACATACACACATCGCTAATAATTGTGTGATAAATGATGACACACGAGATTCCCCCCTAAACAATAATATGTGCTCCCCTCCCTCCTCCTCGACGTCTTCCAAAAGCCAAAAAGAGTGTTAATAATAATAAATGCCATGTTACAGGTTTGTTTATTCCTTACATTGGTCTTTCATATTCATTTTATATTCATTTCTGAGTTTCTAGTAACCTCAATCTTTATTCTCTATAAAATGTGATTTTTGTATGGATTTTATGGTCTAAAACTAATTAATTTAATTTACGTTGATTCCTATGGAAATCGTTTGTTTTGGTCGGTTTCGTTTTTTGCAGATTGTTTTAGGACAGATAAAACCCGAGGTGTCACAGTACATGTCCCAGCTGCTCCCTGCAGTATCTGCTCCTCCCCGGGTCTCACCACCAGTGTTAGAGTCACACAAGAGAGCCATCGATCTTATAGTTTATAGATTAATAATGACTGTTGTCGGCAGCACATCCCTCTGTGTATATAAAAGATGTGCTGGAACATTAGAATCACTGTGATTGGCTGCTCAGAATTGAAGAGCCAATCACAGTGAACATGCTTGTGGGGTGAAATCACCCCCCTGAGGTCAAGCTCTGGGCCTCTTCTGTTAAAATCAAGATGATTCAGACCCCGATCACTACGGTGCCGCATTTTAGCCATGACGTACTTATATGTGCAAGGTCAGTAAGCATCACTGAGCAAAGACAAATGGATACGTCTAAGGTAGTGAAGGGGTTAATTTCCTGCAGGTGGGTGGATGTCCAGGGCCTGAACCCCCCAACTGATTAATAGACTGCTGAGAAGTGCAGTGCAGCTTGTGAGGTCGGAGCACAGAACAGGGACCAGGTTACATAGAAGATACAGAATCCAACACATCATTGTACCAAGCGGAGAATAAGTGACTGTAGAGGCCACTACTCACCTGGGCGGTGATCTGTAGGGATCTCCTCTGTCCTCCGCTCATCACCCCTCACATAGGTCTCTGGAGGATTAATATGGGGCAGATCTTCACCCTGAAACAAAGATTGTAAAAGTCACAGACAGATGGAGAAGTCCCATCTGTGATCAGCTGTAATCTGCCATCTCCACCCATCTCATTACACAAGTATAACACATCTAATAGTGGGGGAGAAAACAAGACTGAGACAAGATCTTCACAGCCGTCTACACATCATAGGGAGATCTCATCACACCTTCTCTCCATCTACCTGATCATCCGGAGGAACATCAGGATCTTCTGGATTACAGTCCTGTGGGAGAAGAGGCCGGGGACATCTCTCTGGTGTTGTCCTCTTACTGGATAGACCTGGAGGAGACACATACAGGACTGAATTCATTCTTTACATACAGATCATTATAGGCCGTGTGTATTTAGTCCTATTACCTGGTGATGTGAGGGGATCCTCCATCATGACTATGTCCTTGTACAGA
Organism: Allobates femoralis; assembly: GCA_033576535.1. Taxonomy (NCBI): domain Eukaryota; kingdom Metazoa; phylum Chordata; class Amphibia; order Anura; family Aromobatidae; genus Allobates; species Allobates femoralis. The sequence continues at coordinate 14,798,237 of JARQOC010000013.1, forward strand.
TCTCTGTGTCCTTCTAAATACTCCCACTCCTCCATGGAGAAATAGACGGAGACGTCCTGACACCTTATAGGAACCTGACACATACAATGATAGCCGCATTGTCATCATTCCCCCATCCCTTCATAGCGTTACTGTATAATGTCCCAGCAGCAGCATTCCCAGCAGTGTCACCTCTCCAGTCAGCAGCTCAATCATCCTGTAGGCGAGTTCTAGGATCTTCTGCTCATTGATGTCCTCATGTATCAGGGGGTGAGGTGGAGGCCCCGTGATTGGGCTCAGGGCTCTTCCCTCACACTGTACAGGGTCCTGACAGCACAGATCACTCCAGCTCTTCTTCACCACTGTGTAATCCTGGTTATGGAGAGGAGACACATTAATAAATCTCCCTCCAGACATCTCCAGAGTCCTCACCTCTCCAGCTCTGTCCGTTATTCTGTCCATAGATAAGAATGATGTCATGTGACATTGTCATCTCTCACCTCTCCGGTAACAAGGAAGAGGATCTCTAGGGTGAGGTGGAAGATCCTCTCCGCCATCTTGTCCCTGTCCAGATCCATCCTTGATGGTCAATCAGGAGAATTCTCTTCTATAGAAGATGTGAGAGGATCCGATATTGTAGAGACCTGTATGGGGGAAGATGGGCTCCGGTTGTTCCCGGCTCTTCAGCTCCTGATATTGAGGTCAGCGGTGACTGTTGGTTTTCTCTGTGCTTACAGGACCTGTGATGATGTCACATGATGGGAGGAGTCAGGGGTCACATGATCAGCTCCTCACTGTATACAGGACTGTGCTTGTTGTCATGGTGATGGGTGAGGGGAAGTTTATGTGCATAGTCAGGAGGGATTTACAGTGCGGATGTAGCAGAGCCGTGTGTACGAGGTGTACGGAGCGGAGCCGAGTGTGTACGAGGTGTACGGAGCGGAGCCGTGTGTGTACGAGGTGTACGGAGCAGAGCCGAGTGTGTACGAGGTGTACGGAGCGGAGCCGTGTGTACGAGGTGTACAGAGCGGAGCCGAGTGTGTACGAGGTGTACGGAGTGGAGCCGTGTGTGTACGAGGTGTGCGGAGCGGAGCCGAGTGTGTACGAGGTGTACGGAGCGGAGCCGAGTGTGTACGAGGTGTACGGAGCGGAGCCGAGTGTGTACGAGGTGTACGGAGCAGAGCCGTTTGTGTACGAGGTGTGCGGAGCGGAGCCATGTGTACGACGTGAGCGGAGCCGAGTGTGTACGAGGTGTACGGAGCGGAGCCGTGTGTACGAGGTGTACGGAGCGGAGCCGTGTGTACGAGGTGTACAGAGAGGAGCCGTGTGTACGAGGTGTAAGGAGCGGAGCCGTGTGTGTACGAGGTGTACGGAGCAGAGCCGTGTGTGTACGAGGTGTGCGGAGCGGAGCCGAGTGTGTACGGAGAGGAGCCGAGTGTGTACGAGGTGTACGGAGCGGAGCCGTGTGTGTACGAGGTGTACGGAGCGGAGCCGAGTGTGTACGAGGTGTACGGAGCGAGAGCCGAGTGTGTACGAGGTGTACGGAGCGGAGCCGAGTGTGTACGAGGTGTACGGAGCGGAGCCGAGTGTGTACGAGGTGTACGGAGCGGAGCCGTATGTGTACGAGGTGTACAGAGCGGAGCTGTGTGTGTACGAGGTGTACGGAGCGGAGCCGTATGTGTACAAGGTGTACGGAGCGGAGCTGTGTGTGTACGAGGTGTACGGAGCGGAGCCGTGTGTACGAGGTGTACGGAGCGGAGCCATATGTACGAGGTGTACGGAGCGGAGCCGTGTGTACGAGGTGTGCGGAGCGGAGCCGTATGTGTACGAGGTGTACTTAGCGGAGCCGTGTGTGTACGAGGCGTGCGGTGCGGAGCCGTATGTGTACGAGGTGTACGGAGCAGAGCCGAGTGTGTACGAGGTGTATGGAGCGGAGCCGTGTGTGTACGAGGTGTACAGAGCGGAGCCGTGTGTGTGCGAGGTGTACGGAGTGGAGCCGTGTGTGTGAACGAGGTGTACGGAGCGGAGCCGAGTGTGTACGAGGTGTACGGAGTGGAGCCGTGTGTGTGTGAATGAGGTGTGCGGAGCAGAGCCTAGTGTGTACGAGGTGTACGGAGAGGAGCCGAGTGTGTACGAGGTGTACGGAGCGGAGCCGTGTGTGTACGAGGTGTACGGAGCGGAGCCGAGTGTGTACGAGGTGTACGGAGCGGAGCCGAGTGTGTACGAGGTGTACGGAGTGGAGCCGTGTGTGTGTGAATGAGGTGTGCGGAGCAGAGCCGTGTGTACGAGGTGTATGGAGCAGAGCCGTGTGTACGAGGTGTACGGAGCGGAGCCGTGTGTGTAGGAGGTGTACGGAGCGGAGCCGTGTGTGTACGAGGTGTACGGAGCGGAGCCGCGTGTGTACGAGGTGTACGAAGCGGAGCCGTGTGTACGAGGTGTACGGAGCGGAGCCGTATGTGTACGAGGTGTACAGAGCGGAGCTGTGTGTGTACGAGGTGTACGGAGCGGAGCCGTATGTGTACAAGGTGTACGGAGCGGAGCTGTGTGTGTACGAGGTGTACGGAGCGGAGCCGTGTGTACGAGGTGTACGGAGCGGAGCCATATGTACGAGGTGTACGGAGCGGAGCCGTGTGTACGAGGTGTGCGGAGCGGAGCCGTATGTGTACGAGGTGTACTTAGCGGAGCCGTGTGTGTACGAGGTGTGCGGTGCGGAGCCGTATGTGTACGAGGTGTACGGAGCAGAGCCGAGTGTGTACGAGGTGTATGGAGCGGAGCCGTGTGTGTACGAGGTGTACAGAGCGGAGCCGTGTGTGTGCGAGGTGTACGGAGTGGAGCCGTGTGTGTGTGAACGAGGTGTACGGAGCGGAGTATCCGTCTGCACGGTAGGCATCGTTTGGCGTCTCAAATCAGGATCGTTGTAGCGTTTCCATTTTTAATTCTAGGACACCTACCAATTATCTGCAATAATAAGCCTATTCTGCATTGCCGCTGTTCACATTCTTTTGCGCGTGTGGCAATTTTGCAGTTTTCTATGATTTAACATGTACAGTTATAATAATCGCGTTATTGTTTTGTTGAAACTTCTCTCATCTTTACATTTTATTTTTGCAGTTTGCACATCGTGAACGACGCGGAGCGTGCTGTTGTGGTTGCTGCATTGCTCGTTTAGAAAGCTCGGCGACAAGATGAGGCACAGATGCTGGAGATGCGTTCCACACGAAAGTGTCGCATGTGGGCCAGAGAGTGGCTGCAGAAGATGTCCGAATTGTCCCACATGCAACTTGTAAGAGAGCTTCAGGAGAAGAATCCCCAGGATTTCTGCAACTATCTGCGGATGTCAGAGGAATCCTTCAAACTGTTACTGGAAAGGGTTACGCTACTTATTCACCGGCAGGATACAGTGATGCGTGCTGATGTCTCCTGTCAAACTAATCTAATAAGCTTCTATGAAGAAGTAAGTTCTGGACTGGACCAAAGAAATGCAGTGGATGTGGTGTATATGGACTTTTCAAAAGCTTTTGATACGGTGCCACACAAAAGGTTGATACATAAAATGAGGGCAATGGGGATAGGGGAAAATATGTGTAAGTGGGTTAAGAACTGGCTTAGTGATAGGAAGCAAAGGGTGGTTATTAATGGAACACACTCAGAATGGGTCACAGTTAACAGTGGGGTACCACAGGGGTCAGTGTTGGGCCCTCTTCTATCTATTATATCTATTATATAATTGCGAATGGCTTTTTTGCCCCCGGCGTGGTCATGTGGATACGCGCGAAGCATTGGCCGCGAAGCGGCCATTGCGAGTCGTGCGTGGTCATGTGGAAACGCCCAAAGCATTGGCCGCGCAGCGGCCATTGCGAGCAGTTCTAAGGCGACTCGCTATGCCCGCGAAGCATTGGCCGCGAAGCGGCCATTGCGAGTCAGAGACTCACCCTTCTAGAATCCCGATGCATGTGCATCGGGCTCCCAGCTAGTTTAATATATTTATTAATGACCTTGTAGGGGGCATACAGAGTAGAATCTCAATATTTGCAGATGACACTAAACTCTGCAGGGTAATCAATACAGAGGAGGATAATTTTATATTTCAGGAGGATTTATATAAAACTAAAATCTTGGGCTGCTAAATGGCAAATGAGCTTTAATGGGGATAAATGTAAAGTCATGCACTTGGGCAGAGGAAACAAAAGGTATAATTATGTGCTTAACCTTCCTAGCGTTATTCCCGAGCCTGACTCGGGGTTAACATTCACTACCAGAAGCGTTAACCCCGAGTCAGGCTCGGGCTTACCCGCGTTCGCGGCAGATGCGGTGAGAAAACCGCATCTGCCGCACTTGCAGATTACCGCAACCGCGCCGCAAGTGCGGTAATCTGCATAGGAACCAACCACCTCTGATGACCCTCATACACTGTTAATATGTGCCCCTGCAGCCTAGTAAACCATTAGCAGCACTGTTTTAGTGTGAAAAAGTGGCTGCAGTAGAAGTGAGATAATGATTGTATACACTTACATGCCTGCGTACTTGAGGCCGTCTCCCTGTGTGTGCTGGGACTTGTGGGCTGTGCTCATCATGTCTGCTCTCCCCTCCCTTATGCACGCCCCCTCTCAGCCTGCTATAGTGATGTGAGGCTGATTGCGTCATAAAGGGGCGGGGCTAAATCGTGGCATCACGGTAGCCCCGCCCCTTTATGACGCAATCAGCCTCACATCACTATAGCAGGCTGAGAGGGGGCGTGCATAAGGGAGGGGAGAGCAGACATGATGAGCACAGCCCACAAGTCCCAGCACACACAGGGAGACGGCCTCAAGTACGCAGGCATGTAAGTGTATACAATCATTATCTCACTTCTACTGCAGCCACTTTTCACACTAAAACAGTGCTGCTAATGGTTTACTAGGCTGCAGGGGCACATATTAACAATGTATGAGGGTCATCAGAGGTGGTTGGTTCCTATGCAGATTACCGCAACCGCGCCGCAAGTGCGGTGCAAGTGCGGCAGCTATGCGGCAAGTGCGGCAGATGCGGTTTTTTAACCGCATCTACCGCGAACACGGGTAGCCCGCTTTTAGCAAAAAATTCTAGAACTAAACAGAACGCCAGGGAGGTTAACTCACATTTAGTGGCCAGTGTCAGGCAGCTGCTGCAAAGGCAAATAAAATAATGATATGCATTAAAAGAGGCATAGATGCTCATGAGGAGAACATAGTTTTACCTTTATACAAGTCACTAGTGCGACCACACTTAGAATACTGTGTACAATTCTGGTCTCTGGTGTATAAGAAAGACATAGCTGAACTAGAGCGGGTCCAGAGAAGAGCGACCAAAGTCATTAGAGGACTAAGGGGTCTGCAATACCAAGACAGGTTATGTGCAGGTACTATGACAACAGCAGCAGAAAAGCTACTGACTATCAAATTGAGTCCCTAGACCAACAATTCTGCCTACTGCTACCTACGATCATCGAATGTATCCAGATCCCAGACAACAGATCTGAAATTCCTACGCCAGATGTGGCAATCCACCACGCTCACTTAAAGCACATAGCTCACCTTATACCAGAACTCAAGCATCGGGCCCATAATCCTGCTGTTGGGAAGAGATATCCTGCAGGTGCATAAAGTGAGACGTCATATCAACAGACACCACAATGCTCCCTATGCCCAAACGCTAGACCTAGGATGGGTCATAATAGGATGCGTATGCCTGGAACGCATGCACGCCCCCTCTTCTGTGTCAAGCATGCTGACAAGTATGCTGGAGAAAGGATGTCCATCTCTGTTCCAACCTTGTAACAGTCTCAGCCTCAGAGACCTGGACTTAGGGTCAGACCCCGCACCAATACAACGTAGCCTTGGGCTTCTCTGGAATCTACGATCAGGCACTTTCACCTTTCAGGTCAGCCAAGGAGAATAGCCTTTGACACGTAGAGGTGTTCTGTCTACCATCAACAGTCTGTACGATCCCTTGGGTTTCGCAGCTCCTGTCACAATACAAGGCAAGGCCCTACTAAGACTTAACTAGGGAAACATCTGACTGGGATGCACCTCTGCCATCTGATAAGAGAATCCAATTGGAAGGATGGAAGAACTCGTTATCAGCCCTCTCCAACCTGAACGTGCCAAGACCATACACCCCTGTACCTTCGACAGAAATACAAAGTCAAAAAATGTACGTATTCGCAGATGCTTTTGTCAAAGCAATTGCCGCTGTTGCCTACCTTAAAACTGTAGACTCCAAATGTCAGAGCCACATTGGGTTTGTCATGGGGAAGGCGAAATTTGCACCACAACCAGAGCACACTATACCCAGGTTAGAACTTTGTGCAACAGTCCTAGCTGTTCAGTTAGCTGCATTCATCACATCAGAGATGGATATCAACCTGACACAGGTCAAGTTCTGGTTAGACAGCAAAGTAGTCCTGGGATATATTCACAATGAGACCAGACAACTCTATGTTTATGTTAGTAACAGAGTGCTCAGTTCATCGAAAACAGTGGCATTACATATCCACGGAATTGAACCCTGCAGATCGCGCAACTAGAGCAGTTAACGCAAGTCAGCTATAAAGTACAACGTGGCTTTCAGGACCAAAACAGTTATATGCTGAAGAAAACTTTCTGGACACCTTTGAACTAATAAGAGAGGACTCAGATGCTGAAAACCGCCCTCAGGTGTCTACACTTCCATACAATGACTTCTGCTATCCAGCTTGGATCTCACAGGGTCGACAAATTCTCAACGTGAAAGTCACTTATTAGAGCCATTACCTGCTTGACCCACATAGCTCGCTCGTTCAAAACTGCCAGAACTTGTGATACAAAAAATTGTAAAGGCTGGCATCTTTGTAAAAATACCTACGTTACCTCCGACTTGGATTTCTCTAGAAACCACATCATCCTTACTGTTCAAAGAGAAACCTACTTTACAGAAATCCAATGTCTTACTAACAAAGCTCAAATACCAGCGAGCAGCGTATTAAGAAAACTCAACTCTGCTCTTCTTCAAGCAGGAGCAGCAAGGCTTACCCATGAAAACCTAATCACCTTCATGGCAGAAGCCACAGCTATAATCAATTCAAGACCCTTAGTTCCAGTTCCTAATGACTCTGAGGAGTCCTTGTTATTGACTCCAGCTACCCTCCTTACCCAGGAAACAGGACTGTCCAGTGCCCCTCCAGGAGGATTCGATGCCAAGGACCTCTACAAGCACCAATGGAGACAGGTACAAAGTCTTGCAAATACTTTCTGGGACAGGTGGCGCAAATATCCATCTACCCTGCAGCCACGGACAAAGTGGCAATGTACTAGACCCAATCTGAACATAGGTAACCTCATTCTTGTGAAAGACTCGCAAGTTCACCGGAACCAGTGGCCACTTGGTTTAGTTACCGCGACATTCCCGAGCAAGGATGGTAACATCCGCAAGGTTGGACTAAGAATGACTAAAGGAAATGAACCTAAGACACTCCTCAGACCGGTATCTGCACTGGTCCCATTGTTGCCCTCGGAAGAAAGGGAGTGACATCCGGTGATGCCAGACCAGGAGTGTTCTGTCTCCGACATCCAATTAATTTCCAAATGTTTGTTTGTTACATAATGTTTGTTATTAATTAGTATAGCTGTAGAAATCGTAATTGTATATTTCTAGTGAGGTAGGAGACCTTCTTTCATTTGTAATGCTGTGGCTCCCTCTAGCGGCTAATGCCATGTTTGCAGTCTATTTTTCTATTTTCTGTGTCTGATTCTCCTCTCCCTTGCAATGCATTCTGGTAGCTCAGTCTCCATTTTACCTTCATCCCTGGATGCAAGAAGACACGTCTACTACTGTTCCCATGCGATTGTATTCCCGGTATGTATTCATGCTTTCTGTTTTAATGTTAGCCTAGTTTAGTCAGTAATGACTTAAGGTCAGTTACTAGTTTGTAAACATTCATGTATATTGTATAACCATGTATAATGTGTATTCTCATTGTTTCCAGTTTTCCAACATACAAATATACTGCAATGTTCAATAAAAGCACAGACTTCATCACAGTCTTCTCATTGGACTAAGTATAAAGGGTTTAGCTGTCTGATTAAATTCACTAGCCCTCGGCCCATTTAGTGAGAACAGAACAGTGCGTAAAGTCTTCTCTTGATGTATTTGCTCATTGTTCTCCTGCAGGAGAGCCTGGTGCTGGTTCCTGAGCAGTCTGGGTGCTGACTGCCTCCTGATCCTCCGGCTTCTCAGGGTCACAGGCCTCTATTCCTCCGTTTCTTCACGTTCACTACAAATGTCTTCTCTTTCTGTATTCTTCTGCTTTGTCCAAGAACTCCTCACCTTCCTTAATATCATCAATGTAGCTATTCTCTCTTCTAGACTATGCAATGTTTCCTCCAACAGGGACACACGCTTACAATGGTGGCAGGTGAAGTTTGGCTTTTCCCCTGGTAAGTCTGTGAACATGCAGCATGAAATGCCGCTCACCAGATGGCTCCTGGCCTCTTCCATGTTCTTAATGTTTATATGATATCAAAGCAGTGAAAACTGAGTCAAAATACCAATGTTCTCCTTTATGCTGCAACAGCCAAAATCCGGTGATCCTTGAGCTCGCGGAGACTCTTCACTTATCCCAGAATGCACTGGGAATATGCAAATTATCTTCACTGACTCCTCCCCTGGTGTGCTACATTCACAGCTGATGTGGCTCTAGTATAGCAGATAGGGTCAGTGTCCGACTGATACCTGCAAAGGGTTTTTTTTCAAATCAGGCAAGATCAGGTTTTTTAATAAAGCCTGATCCTTGTAGGACCAAGTTTCACTTTAATGGTGTCAGATGTCAACCTGAAGCAACAGGATTCTAAATGACACCATTAACGTGAATGGGCAAAAAAAACGGATCCTGAAAGAATCAGATTTTCGCTAAAAAACCTGATCTTGCCTGATTTGAAAAAAACTGGTGTGAAACCAGCCTAATATGGCTGCCAGCAGTGGCTGCATTAAAAGAAATACAATTCAAGTCACCACTGGATAGAACATGTCATGTAACATTTGTTTTTATTTTTCTAAGTAATATAAAAATGTGGCCCCTTCCTATAAAGAGCAAGAGAATCACTCCAGGAAGGTAAAAGAACCATAGAAATATAAAGGTCTCTAAACATCATATACTTTTGTTACAATCTGACTATAAAAAGGCTTCACTGTGGATATTTTCTTAAGCTTGTAAAGAGATGATTTTCGAAAAAAACATTTATCAAATTCTGAACATGAAATATCTCATCATAGTGTCTCAAAATTCTCTCATGTCTAACAAGATTAGATGTAATTCAAAACCATTTCCCACATTCTGCACATGGATATGGCTTCTCTCCTGTGTGAATTCTCTCATATATGAATTCTCTCATGTACAACAAGATTTGATTTAGCAGTAAAACATTTCCCACATTCTGCACATGAATATGGCTTCTCTCCTGTGTGAATTCTCTCATGTGCAACAAGATGTGATTTTAGAGTAAAACATTTCCCACATTCTGAACAAGAATATGGCTTCTCTCCTGTGTGATATTTCTCATGTTTAACAAGCTGTGATTTTAGAGTAAAACATTTCCCACATTCTGAACATGAATATGGCTTCTCTCCTGTGTGATGACTTTCGTGTACAATAAGAGATGATTTTTCACTAAACCATTTGCCACATTCTGCACATGAATACGGCTTCTTTCCTGTGTGAATTTTCTCATGTCTAACAAGAGGTGATCTATGTGTAAAACATTTCCCACATTCTGCACATGAATATGGCTTCTCTCCTATGTGAATTCTCTCATGTATAACAAGACTTGTTTTACGTGAAAAACATTTCCCACATTCTGCACATGAATATGGCTTCTCTCCTGTGTGAACTCTTTCATGTCTAACAAGAGATGGTTTATCTCTAAAACATTTCCCACATTCTGAACATGAACACTTTTTCACTCCTGTGTGAGTTCTCTCATGTTTATCAAGACCTGAGCTCTGAGTAAAACATTTCCCACATTCTGAACATGAATATGGCTTCTCTCCTGTGTGAACTCTCTCATGTGTAACAAGGGATGATTTATGTGTAAAACATCTTCCACATTCTGAACATGAATATGGCTTCTCTCCTGTGTGGAATCTCTCATGTATAAGAAAAAGTGATTTGTGAGTAAAACATTTCCCACATTCTGAACATGAATATGGCTTCTTCCTTCTTCCTCTTTTATTATGTTTAACCTTCTGAGATGATTTTGGAGATAATACTTCATTAATATCATCAGATGGCAGATCTTTGCTGTGATCGGCTGGGGGTATATCGGAGATATCATCATGCTGTTCACGTGTATCTTGTGTGATACTACAATCATCTCCTTTACATTCTGAAGATATCAGATGTCCTGCGGAGCTCCTGGTACAGTCATCTGCCAAGAATAAAACTGATATTTTTGAATAATGTAACATGGAATATTATATATACCTAAATATAACATTAAAAAATAAAAAAATCGGCAAGGTATATAGCAAAACTATATTATGATCCGATTACTTTTGGCAAATTTTGGATAAACAATCAATTCTAGTAATGTCCATTGCAGATATTGCCCAGTGCGGTGTCCTGGCACCACTCTACTACTGCTGAGTGATATTGTTGTGGTGCGGCCGTAGATCTGTTCAGGAATTAATGTGGGCGCTGTGAGTTAGGAGATGTATAATGCATTGTATGTGCGGACACTGAGGACTGATAAATGTGCATTGTGCTGTGCACTGTGCTGCCCTCTACTAGCTGATGTGTGAATATGAACATTAGGTGTTCAGTCTCCTCACCACAAGCTGCCATAGACCTCGTGGGAGAAGCCTCCGCACTCAGTGCTGACACTTCATGTACCCTGCTACAAACCAGTTCAGTCCAGGGAGAGGGAGGAAGCACTACTACTCCCAGCATCTATTCCAGTCTATGATGAGGAGACATCTTTCTTCATATAGTCGCCTCAACAAAGGAGTTAAGCTTCATACAGTCAGGAGAGATGAAGCTGAACAAGGTTTCTCCTCTATACTGGCTTCTATATTCGCCTCCAGCAGGATAAAGGACAATGTGATTTCCATACAACAAACTTTGTCCTTCTTACCCCATAAATAGGGAACAGTAGAGCCTAAAACTGTGGGTAACCCCATAATATTAGTCAGGGCTGATTTTAGACAAAGTGGGGCCCCAACAGCTGGCATATTGCACCATTACACACAAACATTGAAGTTGTATATACAAGAGCCGATTTCAGACGTTTAGCTGAGTGTGATTGACTATAGTGATGTCACCCAGCGCTTGTATATTGGCTCCTCACACAGCTGACAAAGAACGATGGGGTTAAAATGATCAATAAGGGTGGCTTCACATTAGCGTTTGTGTCTGCATGCTGATGGCATGCAGACACAAACGCTGTCAAAAGCAGTGTTGAAATGATGTGTCCGCAGCGGATAATGTCCGCCTGCGGACACATCACTAGGGAGCCCGGCAGCCAATCGGCGCTGTCCGGGGGCGGGCCGGGGGTGGAGATCAGCGCCGGAGATCCCCGCCCCCCGGCAAGCACCGGGACGTGTCGGCGGGGAGAACAGCTGATTTGACAGCTGTTTGAATCTTCCCGCGCCGACACCGAGAGGAGATGTCGGCGCGGGAAGATTCAAATCAGCTGTTCTCCCCGCCGACATCGCTAGCAGATTACCAGCGGCGGGGAGCAGGAGGACAGCAGTGGCTCAGCTGATCTCCCGGTGGCCGTCGGTGAGCTCCTGTGACATCACCGGCGGCCACCGGGAGATTTTTCAATGGGTCCGCAGCGTTTTCCTGGTCTGTCAAGCGCTGAACACTGCGGACCCATTGAAGACAATGCATGTTTTGTGCGCTTGGGGACGCTTGCTGATTGTCCAAGCTCCCCGAGCGCACAAAAAATGCAACATGCTGCGTCCCGGGTGCGGATGCTGGACACCGGAAAGAGCAGATATCGTCCACATCCGCACCCGAACGCAGCAAACGCAGGCACTATGCGTTCCTATGTTAAACATAGGAACCGCAGTGCGCATGCGTTTGACTGCGTATGGGAATGCAGCATACGCTGCTTTCCCATACGCAAATGTGAAGGCACCCTAACAGATCACTGTGCGCTCAAACAGATCATGTTTATTGGCAGCACATCTTCTGTTTACACCGGGCGTTGTGCTGCCGAGAAAAATGGTCCTGATTCATTTAGACACGTTGTGTATGCCCGTCTTCATAAATGAAGCTACTGCAATAATATTCGCCCAAATCATATTCATTAAATGGTGGATACCACTTAAAAAGGAACTCCGGCGAGATAACAAAAAATTGGTACAGTCCCTGCACTCCTATGCTATAATGCTGAGCTGTCTGTTACACTTGTATAATGTTTAGAACTAATATAAATCACTTATTTACTATGTGATCCTTATCAGTCACACCTCCCGAATGGAACAATACGTTGTGCCTGATTCAGCAGCTCTCCCTCCTCCCTACTAGAAAGCTTAAAGGGAACCTGACCCCTCCAAATCACCCCCAACCCTATTAATACCTGTCCCTGCACCCTGACATATCATTATTAGTGCTCCTTTTCTATAAAAAATGCGTTCTGTAACGTTGCTAAAATCAACATTATGCACTTACATATGTGCAACTTCTTGGCTCTGAATAAGTCTGACTGGGCGATCCCTGTGACACTCTAAGCCCTCCTTAGCTGCTCATTATCATGCCCCGATGGGCATGATAAGTAATCCTAGTCCTCCTCACCCAGCCTATATCGCAGCGTTCCTGAGCCATCGCTCGCTGGGCTGAGCCCAGTCCAGCGAGCGATGGCTCCGCCCACATCGCCGCCGCGTCACCAGCAACGTCGTGCCGTGTGACAGCTGGCCAGCGATGTCGGAAGCGAGCGTGCACCTGCACATCGCTTCCGACATCGCAGGCCAGATCGCCTAGTGTGACACTACCTTTAATGTGGTATTGTTATATACCCTTTGATATATACAGTGCCTACAAGTAGTCTTCAACCCCCTGCAGATTTAGCTGGTTGACACATGCGGAATTAACTTGGCATTATGACATTTGGACTATAGATCAGCCTGGAAGTGGGAAATGCACTGCAGCCAAAAATAATTTTTTTTTGTTTTTCTTATTTTTTTAAAGCGTTAAAAGTTAATTGAGAGGGTCATTTATTATTCAACCCCTCAAACCACCAGCATTCTGTTTGGTCCCCCTAAAGTATTAAGAAGTAGTTCAGGCACAAAGAGCAATGAGCTTCACATGTGTGGATTTATTATCTCCTTTGCCAGCCTTTTCTGACTATTTAAGACCCTCCCCAAACTTGTGAACAGCACTCATACATGGTCAACATGGGAAAGACAAAGGAGCATTCCAAGGCCATCAGAGACAAGATCGTGGAGGGTCACAAGGCTGGCAAGGGGTACAAAACCCTTTCCAAGGAGTTGGGCCTACCTGTCTCCACTGTTGGGAGCATCATCCGGAAGTGGAAGGCTTATGGAACTACTGTTAGCCTTCCACGGCCTGGACAGCCTTTGAAAGTTTCCTCCCGTGCCAAGGCCAGGCTTGTCCGAAGAGTCAAGGCTAACCCAAGGACAACAAGGAAGAAGCTCCGGGAAGATCTCATGGCAGTGGGGACATTGGTTTCAGTCAATACCATAAGTAACGTACTCCACCGCAATGGTCTCCGTTCCAGACGAGCCCGTAAGGTTCCTTTACTTTCAAAGCGTCATGTCAAGGCTCGTCTACAGTTTGCTCATGATCACTTGGAGGACTCTGAGACAGACTGGTTCAAGGTTCTATGGTCTGATGAGACCAAGATCGAGATCTTTGGTGCCAACCACACACGTGACGTTTGGAGACTGGATGGCACTGCATACGACCCCAAGAATACCATCCCTACAGTCACTGTATATAGGTTCAGACATGGAGTTGTTACCGCGGTGCCACATTTTAGCCATGACGTACCTATACGTCCAAGGTCGGTAAGTACCACCGACAAAAGACGTACGGATACATTTAAGGTGGTGAAGGGGTTAATTGCCTGCAGGTGGGTGGATGTCCAGGGCCTGAGACCCCCCAACTGCTTAATAGACTGCTGAGAAGTGCAGTGCAGCTTGTGAGGTCGGAGCACAGAACAGGGAACGGGTTACATAGAAGATACAAAATCCAACACATCATTGTACCAAGCGGAGAATAAGTCACTGTAGAGGCCACTACTCACCTGGGCGGTGATCTGTAGGGATCTCCTCTGTCCTCCGCTCATCACCCCTCACATAGGTCTCTGGAGGATTAATATGGGGCAGATCTTCACCCTGAAACAAAGATTGTAAAAGTCACAGACAGATGGAGAAGTCCCATCTGTGATCAGCTGTAATCTGCCATCTCCACCCATCTCATTACACAAGTATAACTGTGATGGTGGCATATGGAGGGTTATATGTTACTGGATTTTACAAGTGTTGTTGCTATTCTGTGTGTTCTCCCCTTCCTGTGTACTCATTACACTCCAGAGGGTCTGACAATTTAATTCCTGTGACATCTCCTAACTTAGTGATTATAGCCCTCTGCCTGTAAATGTTTCTATTCACCTTCCCCCCTGAAATGTGTCAATAGACCTGGTTTGGATATTCGGAGGTGGTTGGGGGAGGAGAGGCAGTACGATTTAGTCTTTGTGTGGGACACTGAAGTTGAGGTCAGCTCTTCAGAGGCACTGGAGAAACCCCTGGATTACCTGGATATTCAGTATACTGCTTTAAGGATTTTTTTATGGATTGTTTTATGGATTTTTAGGTTTTCAAGCAATAAAGGTACTAGGGCTGTTCACGCCTCTCTTGCTCTTTTGATTGTGTGATACTGGAGAAGAACCCCATGACAACCGGTGGCAGCGGTGGGATCAACAGAGTGCAGCCCAATAGAGAACCACCCACAGAGTGAGTACAGACACTGGACTGTATCTAGTCTACAGGAAAGAGTTCGAGATCTAGGCCTGAACTACAAAGAATTGACTAAAGAGGCTTTAATTGATCTACTGGTGGGTGCTAGCCCGGCTATCTCCCACCAGATGTCTAACAGACAAGTGCCGTAGTTGGAGACCTCCACCCCAAAAAGCCAGTGGTTGGTGTGGTACGAAGGAGATGGCGGTTCTGGGCCCAGATGTCTCTCGGGAATATAAGGAGGAGGCTGTTCACCGAACACAGCAGAGACAAAAAGCGATGGAGCTTGAACGAGGGAGTAATGCAATTTGGAGTGTAAACCCAACAATCCAGGAGCCTGCCCGGATCACCAGGACTGACTTCAAGCATTTTGATGAGACTTCCGGAGATGTGGATGGGTTCTTTAAGGACTTTGAGCAGCAGTGTGCCGTAATGGAGGTGCCCCACTCTGGCTGTATGCATTTGTTAATGGGACTCCTGAACAGAAGCGTGGCAGAGGCTCATCAAACCATTGACTCACAGCGGAATCGGGATTATAACTTTGCAAAACGGAATATCTGGGATTACCATGCCATCACCCCAGACTTGTATAGGGCCCATTTCTGAGACCTCCCATGCACCACTGGGGGATCGTTTAGGATGTATGCCCATAAGATGGCACAGGCATGTCGAAGATGGCTGGAAACAGAATACGCCTTCACTGTGGAAGATGTGGTACAGGTATTCCTTATAGAACAATTTCTTGCCAAGTGCCCCTCAGAAATACGGGAATGGGTCCGGGAACACATGCTGCACACCTTGGATAGAGCTGCAGCCCTGGCCGATGAGGCCCTTCCTATGTCACCGCAGTAAAGGAGGCTACTGGATAATAAATCACCAATTCCATGGCCCCCTCCGGTTATATCTGCCCCCCCACCCATCTGCAGTCCGATGACAACCACACCTCAAAATCCTAGGCTCCAACAGTTCCGACCACGACCAGGGGGATTCACAGAGAGATGTTATGGGTGCAGGAAACCTGGGCCCCTGAAAGCTAGTTATCCCTCAAGGACTCAAAGGGATCCCCATGCACCCCCTCCTCGTTCGGTGAATCTTGTGCACTATAAACCACAGTCTGCCCTCACGCCTCAGCCCTCTCCAGTTATATCTGCCCCATCACCCGGCCGCAGGTCGATGATCACACCTTACAATCCCAAGCCTCAAAGTTTCCAACCACAACCTTGGGGAATCATGGAGAGGAAATGTTGTGACCGTGGCCAAACTGGGCACATGCAATCCAGTTGTACCTCAAACACTCAGAGGGAGCCAAGCACACCACTACCTCGTTCAGTGCATCATGAGCACTCCATCCCACCAGAGGAGCTACCACCACCCCACCAGAGAGGACCGCCGACCCCTGCACCACAGACACCCCTTATGGAGTATATGGCCTCCAGCCTTTGTCCCCAAGTAGAGAGAGCAACATCAAAGTCACCTGCTGGATGTCTCAATTGATGGATAAAAAGTGTCAGGATTTAGAGACACAGGGGCTGAGGCAATCCACCCAGGCCCCGTGTTCCCCATTCTCCTGGTGGGGGGTACTTGCAAATATATACAGCCATCTTGGGTGTGTTTGAATTATGGTTATGGGGAAAAACTGTGCTGCATAGGAGTTATGGAAGGACTTCCCGCAGATATCCGCCTGGGAAACAACCTTGGGGAGTTACAGTGCCATTTTGTGAGAGCTGACACTCCAAGAACAAGAAAAACCATATACTCACTCCTTCAGGCCGACATACTTTGCCATTATGCAAGGACTTAACAATTAAGCGATGTGGACTAAAGTTAGATGGCAGAGGCAGTACGAGTTGGTCTTTTTGTAGGACGCTGAAGCCAGCTCTGCAGAGGCACTGGAGAGACGCCTGGATATGAAATATACTGCTGGATTGTTTTAAGGATTTTTCTGATGGATTGTTTTATGGATTTTTATGTTTTCAAGCAATAAATGTTCTTGGGCTGTACACGCATCTCTCGCTCTGTTGATTGTGGGATACCAGAGAAGAACCCAGTGACAATGACACATATAATACTGGTGGATAAACCAAGACTGAGCACAGCTGTCTACACATCATAGGGAGATCTCATCACACCTTCTCTCTATCTACCTGATCATCCGGAGGAACATCGGGATCTTCTTGATTACCGTCCTGTGGGAGAGGAGGACGGGGACATCTATGTTTTGTTGTCCTCTTACTGGATAGACCTGGAGGAGATACATACAGGGAGTGAATTCATTCTTTACATACAGATCATTTAAGGCCGTGTATATTTAGTGCTATTACCTGGTGATGTGAGGGGATCCTCCATCATGACTATCACAGATCTCTGTGTCCTTCTAAATACTCCCACTCCTCTATGGAGAAATAGACAGAGATGTCCTGACACCTTATAGGTACCTGACACATACAATGATAGCCGCATTGTCATCATTCCCCCATCCCTATATAATGTTAATATATTATGTTCCAGCAGTCATCGCACCGCACGCCTCGTACAAGTGCGGCTCCGTTCCGCACGCCTCGTAGACACGGCTCCACTCCTTACACCTCTTACACAATGGCTTCGCACGCCTCGTGCACACACGGCTCCACTCTGTACGCCTCGTACACACACGGCTCCGCTCCGTACACACACCGCTCCGTACACACACCGCTCCGCTCCATACGCCTCGTACACACACGGCTCCGCTCCGTACGCCTCGTACACACACGGCTCCGCTCCGTATGCCTCGTACACACACGGCTCCGCTCCGTACACACACGGCTCCGCTCCGTACGCCTCGTACACACACGGCTCCGCTCCGTACACACACGGCTCCGCTCCGTACGCCTCGTACACACATGGCTCCGCTCTGTACGCACACGGCTCCGCTCCGTACGCCTTCATACACACTCGGCTCCGCTCCATACGTACACACTCGACTCTGCTCCGTACACTCAGCTCTGCTACATCCGCACAGTAAATCCCTCCTGACCCTGCACAGCACAGTCCAGGTGACCACAGAGGTAAGAGCCGGTAATCAGGGAGTGGAGGGAGGACGCGGGATTCAGGGGAGAAACAAGGAAAAGGGAAGACAAAAAAAGCACAAAGATGAAGAAACATTTCTATATAGGAGGAAAAATAGAGACAAGAGGAGAATAGAAAGTAAGAAAGAGAATAATGGGGAATGTGCAGCACAGGCCTCCACCTGCAGAGCCGCCACCACATATATGGCCCCTCTGTGCTTACAGGACCCTGTGATGATGTCACATGGAGGGGAGGAGTCCAGGGTCACATGATCAGCACATACCTCCACCTGCTGAGCCAACACAAATATGGCCGCTGTGTGCTTACAGGACCCTGTGATGATGTCACATGGAGGGGAGGAGTCAAGGGTCACATGATCAGCACAGATCTCCACCTGCAGAGCCGCCACCACATATATGGCCGCTGTGTGCTTACAGGACCCCGTGATGATGTCACATGGAGGGGAGGAGTCAGGGGCCCCATATATAATAGGGGCAAACCTCCACAGCTCAGCAGGGACAATAGTAGTGAAATGCTCTACAGTCCCTGACAGAAGTTATGACGCTTATCCATGTTATGTAAATAAAATCTTATAGTCTGATGTTACATTCATCCATTTTCTTGTATAAATTACTATTTTGAAAGGTGAAACTCTCTGAAATGTGATTTAGGTTAAGAAAATAAATTGGCATCAATGCTGAAATATTGATCATTTAATGAACTCAGAATGGTCAGATTTTGGCAGGACAAAACTTTTGTCGCCCACAGAAAGTAATGTGATATTCAAACAATTAACTTAAAATACAAATATATGTTGTATAACATTGGTGAATAAAGTTGTGGTGCTATTAAGAGTCATATTTAATATTTTGTGTGACTTCCATGAGATGGAAGGACTGCACCCATGCGGTTCAACAATGATTCATACAATTTATTAATTAAGTCATCAGGAATAGCAAAGAATGCAGTCTTACATGTCTCCCAGAGTTCATTTAGATTCTTTGGTTTTGTCTTTCAAGCTGTCAGGCTGTCTCTTAGCCGGGGCCCCTAGGAAAGCCAAGTTAAAGCTGCCAGGTTGTGTTATCTGCACACAGCCAATGGTCCCAGGCTGCGTTAAAACTCCACACAGCCTGTTTACACAGAACTCCACACAGCACCTGCTGCTCTGACACTTTTCTCTCTCCTTCTCTGCTCCACAGCCCTGAGCAGCTCATATCCTTCCTAGTCACCCGCACACCTGAGATGCTGTGAGAAATTAGCACATTAACTCAGACCTAGCTGCCGTTAACCCTGTGTGCGCTGCCACTGAGCAAAAGACACAATCACCCATGTGAGGTATACTGGTCATGGGGCACATGCCGGTCACATCACCACAGTAGATACTAGCTTTCAGAGCGGTGAGATCATGATGGGGGCAGGCTCTGTGGCGCTGAGGGCGGCAGCCATCCCTGCCCCCGTGCTATCTTCTCCCCTCTGTGTTCTTTCCTTTGAGCTTTCTCCCCCATTCAGTATGCACTCTCTTTCATCCCCCCGTGGTCTCTCCACCCCTGTTCCACCTTCTCCCCTAGTGAGTGCTCTCCACTGAGTTGTCTTCCACCTGTGCGCTCTCCCCTTTATGCTGCCTCTCTCCCCTCTTGCGTGCTGCCTCTCTCCCCTCTGTGCTCTCTCGTTTGAGCTGTCTCTTCCCTGTGTGCTCGTCCTTCCCGTGGTAAAAGTAGAATGAAAGTACATAAAAGGTAACATTATACTGCTGGGGTGAGGGGCGCAGGCTGCTGGGTAATAGCACATACTGTCACGCTTAGGAGGTGAAGAACTCAGGAACCCGGATGCTGAGGTGGGCAAGGGAATCAGAGAGAGCTAATCTGACTCTGTATACTGGGGTCCCTGATTCACCCTTTTCTCAGAGGTACTTCAGAAGGTGAGGAGGTCAACCACCCTTTTTCCTAGGTTCCTGAAAAGCCCTAGGCCAAAAGATCCTACCTCCACCCACGGTCCAGAAACAACCGAGCAGCTTCAGATGCAAGTCTTCAGCAGTAACACAAGAGCTTAACACAGCCTGTCTTCACAGCTTGGGTCCTAGACCAGAATGAACTGAATCAGCGACATCTGGTGGGAGGAAGCAGAACTATTTAAGGCCGAGGGGTGGAGAGCAGAAGGCTCTCACCACACATTCAGCAACCTTCACCTTCAGAGCCGCACAATGACTGAGGGAAAAGAAGGCTTAGGCTTCGTTCACACACTGCGTAATTCACCATTTACGAAGCCCTATTTAGCGCTTGCATATACTGTATGCAGTGAAATGCAGCACCAAAAATGGCGAATGGATCTTGTTCTGTCCTCTGACCAATTACAGGATATGTGGACACCCTGACAGCGGAATTTGATGAAGGAAGAGACAGGGTAAGTATATAACAGATTTTACACACTAAGACGGCAGGATGGTTACACTAATGTGTATGACAACCAAGCACAGACACCGGTACAGATTGTGGGAGTGCAGCCTGAGTGCAACAGCCAATCACAGAGGCTCTGACAGAGAGTGAGCCTCTGTGATTGGCCTTTGCAGTTCAGTGCAGTGAATATTCATGAGGCTTAATGGGAGGCCCCGGAAGCAGCGGGAGGGGAGGAGACTGGTGAGCTCTATCTATCTACCTTCTAGCGAGACCCGCATGCTCAGTAGGCAAAATCAGATCCAGCGCCCATTCACTTTCATATTAATTCATACTGGATCCTTCCAGATCTGGTTGCCGGCGTTTTTTTTTTTACCGACCCCAAAAACCGCTACATATTGTGATTTTGGAGGTCGGCAAAAAAGGTTTGTGCCACATCCAGCAGAAACCGGATGTAACCGCATGTGCTGGAGCCCACACTGAAAGTCAACGGTGACAAACCGGATCTGGCATGAAACCGGTAGTGTCTTGATTCTGCCGGAGGGAAGAAAAACCCAAGTGTGAGAGCAGCTAAGTGTATTCTCACCATCCTACAACCTGTAAGCCCATAGTAATAGTTTACAAAGGGAAAAAGTTTGATAGATTCCCTTTAAGATGGGGGAGACCATGGCGGCCGGTCACAGCGACATAAGAACAATAAGATGGAGAACATACTGGCCGGTCAAAGAGACATAATAACAAGATGGAAGAGAACATGGTGATCGGTCACAGCGTCGCAGGACGGAAAAGATGGCAGCCGGTCACAGTGACATAAAAATGACAAGATGGAGAATATGGCGGCCAGTCGCAGTGACAAAGGAACAACAAGAACGAGGAGAACATGGCGGCCAGTCACAATGTGACATGAACAAGATTGAGAACATAGCGGTCGGTAATAGCGACACAGGAACAAAATGGAGAACATGGCGGGTGGTCATAGCGACAAAGGAACAAAGGATGGAGGAGAACATGGCGGCCGGTCATATTGACACAGGAATAAGATTGGCGAGAACATGGCAGCCAGTTACAGCGACACAAGAACAAGATGCAGCCGAACATGGCGGTCGGTCCCAGCTGATCTGTTCCCCGGGGGTCGGTGCTTCTCTGACATCAGGGGCTCAGGCTGCTCCTTTCTCCTCCATTCTTTACACTGCAGCTGAATTTGGTAAAATATTGTGCTGTGTAAGTAGATCAGCCGGAGATCAGTACAAGGAGAGCGGCTGCAGAGTGAGGCCTGTTTCACACATCCGTTCAACACATGGACGTTGCAGTTTTGAAAGGGGCTTGGGTCTGTGTCATATTCATGTGCCGTACATGTGCTATCTGTGAACAACACAGGAACAGCCTGTCACTGTATAATCACCTCCCTCCAGAGCTGCCTGCTACTCTCTCTTCCGGTTGCTGCTAGGCACAGAGCAGTGAATATTAGATGAGACTAATAAGCCCCAGAAGTGAGAGCAGCAGACAGCGCTGGGGGGAGGAGAGAGGAGCAGACAACGCTGGAGGGAGGAGCAGACAGTGCAGGAGGGAGGAGAGAGGAGCAGACAGCGCAGGAGCAGACAGCGCAGGAGGGAGGAGAGAGGAGCAGACAGCGCAGGAGCAGACAGCGCAGGAGGGAGGAGAGAGGAGCAGACAGCGCAGGAGCAGACAGCGCTGGAGGGAGGAGAGAGGAGCAGACAGCGCTGGGGGGAGGAGAGAGCAACAGACAACACTGGAGGGAGGAGAGAGGAGCAGACAGCGCTGGAGGGAGGAGAGAGGAGCAGACAGCGCTGGAGGGAGGAGAGAGGAGCAGACAGCGCTGGAGGGAGGAGAGAGGAGCAGACAGCGCTGGAGGGAGGAGAGAGGAGCAGACAGCGCTGGAGGGAGGAGAGAGGAGCAGACAGCGCTGGAGGGAGGAGAGAGGAGCAGACAGCGCTGGAGGGAGGAGAGAGGAGCAGACAGCGCTGGAGGGAGGAGAGAGGAGCAGACAGCGCTGGAGGGAGGAGAGAGGAGCAGACAGCCCTGGAGGGAGGAGAGAGGAGCAGACAGCGCTGGAGGGAGGAGAGAGGAGCAGACAGCGCAGGAGCAGACAGCGCTGGAGGGAGGAGAGAGGAGCAGACAGCGCTGGGGGGAGGAGAGAGGAACAGACAACACTGGAGGGAGGAGCAGACAGCGCAGGAGGGAGGAGAGAGGAGCAGGCAGCGCTGGAGGGAGGAGAGAGGAGCAGACAGCGCAGGAGGGAGGAGAGAGGAGCAGGCAGCGCTGGAGGGAGGAGAGAGGAGCAGGCAGCGCTGGAGGGAGGAGAGAGGAGCAGGCAGCGCTGGAGGGAGGAGAGAGGAGCAGACAGCGCTGGAGGGAGGAGAGAGGAGCAGAGAGCACTGGAGGGAGGAGAGAGGAGCAGACAGCGCTGGGGGAGGAGAGAGCAACAGACAACGCTGGAGGGAGGAGCAGACAGCGCTGGAGGGAGGAGAGAGGAGCAGACAGCGCTGGAGGGAGGAGAGAGGAGCAGACAGCGCTGGAGGGAGGAGAGAGGAGCAGACAGCGCTGGAGGGAGGAGAGAGGAGCAGACAGCGCTGGAGGGAGGAGAGAGGAGCAGACAGCGCTGGAGGGAGGAGAGAGGAGCAGACAGCGCTGGAGGGAGGAGAGAGGAGCAGACAGCGCTGGAGGGAGGAGAGAGGAGCAGACAGCGCTGGAGGGAGGAGAGAGGAGCAGACAGCGCAGGAGCAGACAGCGCTGGAGGGAGGAGAGAGGAGCAGACAGCGCTGGGGGGAGGAGAGAGGAACAGACGCCTAGGAGGCGGGGAGGAGGAGACAGCAACACCTGGAGGAGGAGGAGGAGGCAGGCAGCGCTGGAGGGAGGAGAGAGGAGCAGGCAGCGCTGGAGGGAGGAGAGAGGAGCAGGCAGCGCTGGAGGGAGGAGAGAGGAGCAGACAGCGCTGGAGGAGGAGAGAGGAGCAGGACAGCGCTGGAGGGAGGAGAGAGGAGCAGACAGCGCTGGGGGGAGGAGAGAGGCAAGAAGCGCTGGGGGAGGAGAGAGGCAGCCAGGAGGGAGGAGCAGGCAGCGCTGGAGGGAGGAGAGAGGAGCAGGCAGCGCTGGAGGGGGGAGAGAGGAGCAGGCAGCGCTGGAGGAGGAGAGGAGCAGCAGCGCTGGAGGGAGGAGAGGAGCAGACAGCGCTGGAAGGAGGGAGGAGCAGGCTGCGCTGGAAGGAGCAGGCTGCGCTGGAAGGAGCAGGCTGCGCTGGAAGGAGCAGGCTGCGCTGGAAGGAGGGAGGAGCAGGCTGCGCTGGAAGGAGGGAGGAGCAGGCTGCGCTGGAAGGAGGGAGGAGCAGGCTGCGCTGGAAGGAGGGAGGAGCAGGCTGCGCTGGAAGGAGGGAGGAGCAGGCTGCGCTGGAAGGAGGAGAGAGGAGCAGACAGCGCTGGAAGGAGGAGGAGCAGACAGCGCTGGAGGGAAGAGAGAGGAGCAGACAGCGCTGGAAGGAGGGAGGAGCAGGCAGCACTGGAGGGAGGAGAGAGGAGCAGACAGCGCTGTAAAGGGAGGAGGCAGGCTGCGCTGGAAGGAGGGAGGAGCAGGCAGCACTGGAGGGAGGAGAGAGGAGCAGACAGCGCTGGAAGGAGGGAGGAGCAGGCTCCGCCGAAGGAGGGAGGAGCAGACAGCGCTGGAGGGAGAGAGTAGACAGCACTGGAGGTTGGAGAGGAGCAGACAGCGCTGGAGGGAGGAGCAGACATGTAAAGGGGGCTATAGAGTAACACTGCTATCATGTACGTCCATGCCTCTGGTATGTGTCGGCACAGATGTGTGAAAGAGGCCTAAAGCATGTGAGACATGATGGTGGGCGGAGTCAGTACTAGGAGAGCGGCTGCAGTGTAAAGCGTGGTGAGGCATGATGTGGGCGGAGTCAGTCAAGAAGAGCATCATAGATTTGTGATGGTGAGGGGGCGTCCAGTGATGACATCATACAGTTATATATAGAGGAGGGGCGTCCAGTGATGACATCAGTTATATATAGGGGAGGGGCGTCCAGTGATGACATCAGTTATATATAGGGGAGGGGCGTCCAGTGATGACGTCATACAGCTATATATAGGGGAGGGGCGTCCAGTGATGACATCAGTTATATATAGGGGAGGGGTGTCCAGTGATGACATCATAGTTATATATAGGGGGAGGGGCGTCCAGTGATGACATCATAGTTATATATAGGGGGAGGGGCGTCCAGTGATGACATCATACAGTTATATATAGGGAAGGGGTGTCCAGTGATGACATCATACAGTTATATATAGGGAGGAGTGTCCAGTGATGACGTCATAGTTATATATAGGGAAGGGGTGTCCAGTGAGGACGTCATACAGTTATATATATATAGGGGAGGGGCATCCAGTGATGACATCATACAGTTATATATATAGGGAGGGGCGTCCAGTGATTACATCATACAGTTATATATAGGGGAGCGGTGTCCAGTGATGACATCAGTTATATAGAGGAGAAGGGGCGTCCAGTGATGATGTCATACAGTTATATATAGGGGAGCGGTGTCCAGTGATGACATCATACAGTTATATAGGGGCTGCTCTCTCTGGACACAGGGTGACGCCCGGCAGAAGGAGGAGCCTGTCACACCGCTCCCCACAACAACCAATAAGAATCCTTGTCTCATGCCTCACACACAGCAGGGAATGGAAGCAGTGATCGGATTGGTTGCCATGGGGACCGGCTCTCCCGCTCTTTCTCCACAATCTCATCTCCCGGTGCCGCACACACTCCGCACTCTCTTCTCCCGGGGCCGCACACACGCCGCACTCTCTCATCTCCCGGGGCCGCACACACACGCCGCACTCTCTCTTCTCCCGGGGCCGCACACACGCCGCACTCTCTCTTCTCCCGGGGCCGCACACACGCCGCACTCTCTCTTCTCCCGGGGCCGCACACACGCCGCACTCTCTCTTCTCCCGGGGCCGCACACACGCCGCACTCTCTATTCTCCCGGGGCCGCACACACGCCGCACTCTCTATTCTCCCGGGGCCGCACACACGCCGCACTCTCTCTTCTCCCGGGGCCGCACACACGCCGCCACTCTCTCTTCTCCCGGGGGCCGCACACACTCCGCACTCTCTTCTCCCGGGGCCGCACACACTCCGCACTCTCTTCTCCCGGGCCGCAACACTCCGCACTCTCTCTCCCGGGCCGCACACACTCTCACTCTCTTCTCCCGGGGCCGCACACACTCCGCACTCTCTTCTCCCGGGGCCGCACACACTCCGCACTCTCTTCTCCCGGGGCCGCACACACTCCGCACTCTCTTCTCCGGCCGCACACACTCCGCACTCTCTTCTCCCGGGGCCGCACACACTCCGCCACTCTCTTCTTCTCCCGGGGCCGCACACACTCCGCACTCTCTCTTTCCTCCCCGGGGCCGCACACACCGCACTCTCTCTTCCCGGACCGCCGCACTCTCTCTTCTCCCGGGGCCGCACACACTCCGCACTCTCTCTTCTCCCGGGGCCGCACACACTCCGCACTCTCTCTTCTCCCGGGGCCGCACACACCCGCACTCTCTCTTCTCCCGGGCCGCACACACTCCGCACTCTCTCTTCTCCCGGGGCCGCACACACTCCGCACTCTCTCTTCTCCCGGGGCCGCACACACTCCGCACTCTCTCTTCTCCCGGGGCCGCAACACACTCCGCACTCTCTCTTCTCCCGGGGCCGCACACACTCCGCACTCTCTCTTCTCCCGGGGCCGCACACACTCCGCACTTCTCTCTTCTCCCGGGGCCCGCACTCTTCCCGGACCGCACAACTCCGCACTCTCTCTTCTCCCGGGGCCGCACACACTCCGCACTCTCTCTCTCTCCCGGGCCGCACACACTCCGCACTCTCTCTTCTCCCGGGGCCGACAACCTCCTCTCTCTTCTCCCGGGGCCGCACACACTCCGCACTCTCTCTTCTCCCGGGGCCGCACACACTCCGCACTCTCTCTTCTCCCGGGGCCGCACACACTCCGCACTCTCTCTTCTCCCGGGGCCGCACACACTCCGCACTCTCTCTTCTCCCGGGGCCGCACACACTCGCACTCTCTCTTCTCCCGGGGCCGCACACACTCCGCACTCTCTCCTTCTCCCGGGCCGCACACACTCCGCACTCTCTCTTCTCCCGGGGCCGCACACTCTCCGCACTCCTCTTCTTCCCGGGGCCCCCACACACATCTTCCGCACTCCTCTCTTCTCCCGGGGCCGCACACGACTCCTTCTCCGGCCGCACTCCGATCCTCTTCTCCCGGGGCCGCACACACTCCGCACTCTCTCTTCTCCCGGGGCCGCACACACTCCGCACTCTCTCTTCTCCCGGGGCCGCACCACACACTCTCCCGCCACCTTCTCTCTCTCCCGGGGCCTACGCACTCTCTCTTCTCCCGGGGCCGCACACACACTCCGCACTCTCTCTTCTCCCGGGCCGCACACACCCGCACTCTCTCTTCTCCCGGGGCCGCACACACTCCGCACTCTCTCTCTTCTCCCGGGGCCGCACAACACTCCGCACTCCGCTCTCTTCTCCCGGGGCCGCACACACCGCACTCTCTCTTCTCCCGGGGCCGCACACACTCCGCACTCTCCTTCTCCCGGGGCCGCACATACCGCACTCTCTCTTCTCCCGGGGCCGCACACACTCCGCACTCTCTCTTCCTCCGCGGGCCGCACACACCCGCACTCTCTCTTCTCCCGGGGCCGCACACACTCCGCACTCTCTCTTCTCCCGGGGCCGACACACCGCACCTCTCTCGGCCGCAACCTCCGCACTCTCTTCTCCCGGGGCCGCCACATCCGCACTCTCCTCTTCTCCCGGGGCCGCACAACCGCACTCTCTCTTCTCCCGGGGCCGCACACACTCCGCACTCTCTCTTCTCCCGGGGCCGCACACACCTCCGCACCTCATCTCTTCTCCCGGGCCGCACACACTCCGCACTCTCTCTTCTCCCGGGGCCGCACACACTCCGCACTCTCTCTTCTCCCGGGGCCGCACACACTCCGCACTCTCTCTTCTCCCGGGGCCGCACACACTCCGCACTCTCTCTTCTCCCGGGGCCGCACACACTCCGCACTCTCTCTTCTCCCGGGGCCGCACACACCCGCACTCTCTCTTCTCCCGGGGCCGCACACACTCCGCACTCTCTCTTCTCCCGGGGCCCGCACACACCCGCACTCTCTCTTCTCCCGGGGCCGCACACACTCCGCACTCTCTCTTCTCCCGGGCGCCACACACTCCGCACTCTCTCTTCTCCCGGGGCCGCACACATCCGCACTCTCTCTTCTCCCGGGGCCGCACACACTCCGCACTCTCTCTTCTCCCGGGGCCGCACACACTCCGCACTCTCTCTTCTCCCGGGGCCGCACACACTCCGCACTCTCTCTTCTCCCGGGGCCGCACACACACTCCGCACTCTCTCTTCTCCCGGGGCCGCACACACTCCGCACTCTCTTCTCCCGGGCCGCACACACTCCGCACTCTCTCTTCTCCCGGGGCCGCACACACTCCGCACTCTCTCTCTCCCGGGGCCGCACACACCTCCGCACTCTCTCTTCTCCCGGGCCGCACACACTCCGCACTCTCTCTTCTCCCGGGGCCGCACACACTCCGCACTCTCTCTTCTCCCGGGGCCGCACACACTCCGCACACTCTCTTCTCCCGGGGCCGCACACACTCCGCACTCTCTCTTCTCCCGGGGCCGCACACACTCCGCACTACTCTCTTCTCCCGGGGCCGCACACACTCCGCACTCTCTCTTCTCCCGGGGCCGCACACACTCCGCACTCTCTCTTCTCCTCCCGGGGCCGCACACACTCCGCACTCTCTCTTCTCCCGGGGCCGCACACACTCCGCACTCTCTCTCTCCCGGGGCCGCACACACTCCGCACTCTCTCTTCTCCCGGGGCCGCACACACTCCGCACTCTCTCTTCTCCCGGGGCCGCACACACTCCGCACTCTCTCTTCTCCCGGGGCCGCACACACTCCGCACTCTCTCTTCTCCCGGGGCCGCACACACTCCGCACTCGCTCTTCTCCCGGGGCCGCACGCACTCTCTCTTCTCCCGGGGCCGCACACACTCCGCACTCTCTTCTCCTGGGGCCACACACACACCGCACTCTCTCTTCTCCCGGGGCCGCACACAGTCCGCACTCTCTTCTCCTGGGGCCACACACACTCCGCACTCTCTCTTCTCCCGGGGCCGCACACACCGCACTCTCTCTTCTCCCGGGGCCGCACACACCGCACTCTCTCTTCTCCCGGGGCCGCACCACACCGCACTCTCTCTTCTCCCGGGGCCGCACACACACCGCACTCTCTCTTCTCCCGGGGCCGCACACACACCGCACTCTCTCTTCTCCGGGGCCGCACTCTCTCTTCTCCCGGGGCCGCACACACACCGCACTCTCTCTTCTCCCGGGGCCACACTCACCGCACTCTCTCTTCTTCTCCCGGGGCCGCACACACCCTCCGCACTCTCTCTTCTCCCGGGGCCGCACACACCGCACTCTCTCTTCTCCCGGGGCCGCACCACACCGCACTCTCTCTTCTCCCGGGGCCGCACACACTCCGCACTCTCTTCTCCTGGGGCCACACACACTCCGCACTCTCTCTTCTCCCGGGGCCGCACACACCGCACTCTCTCTTCTCCCGGGGCCGCACACACCGCACTGTCTCTTCTCCCGGGGCCGCACACACCGCACTGTCTCTTCTCCCGGGGCCGCACACACCGCACTCTCTCTTCTCCCGGGGCCGCACACACCGCACTCTCTCTTCTCCCGGGGCCGCACACACCGCACTCTCTCTTCTCCTGGGGCCACACACACACCGCACTCTCTCTTCTCCTGGGGCCACACACACACCGCACTCTCTCTTCTCCCGGGGCCGCACACACTCCGCACTCTCTTCTCCTGGGGCCACACACACACCGCACTCTCTCTTCTCCCGGGGCCGCACACACCGCACTCTCTCTTCTCCTGGGGCCACACACACTCCGCACTCTCTCTTCTCCCGGGGCCGCACACACACCGCACTCTCTCTTCTCCCGGGGCCGCACACACCGCACTCTCTCTTCTCCTGGGGCCAACACACACACCGCACTCTCTCTTCTCCCGCGCACACACCGCACTCTCTCTTCTCCCGGGGCCGCACACACACCGCACTCTCTCTTCTCCCGGGGCCGCACACACTCCGCACTCTCTCTTCTCCCGGGGCCGCACACACGCCGCACTCTCTCTTCTCCCGGGGCCGCGCACACACTCCGCACTCTCTTCTCCTGGGGCCGCACACACTCCGCACTCTCTTCTCCTGGGGCCACACACACTCCGCACTCTCTCTTCTCCCGGGGCCGCACACACTCCGCACTCTCTTCTCCTGGGGCCACACACACTCCGCACTCTCTCTTCTCCCGGGGCCGCACACACACCGCACTCTCTCTTCTCCCGGGGCCGCACACACACACCGCACTCTCTCTTCTCCCGGGGCCGCACACACTCCGCACTCTCTCTTCTCCCGGGGCCGCACACACTCCGCACTCTCTCTTCTCCCGGGGCCGCACACACTCCGCACTCTCTCTTCTCCCGGGGCCGCACACACTCCGCACTCTCTCTTCTCCCGGGGCCGCACACACTCCGCACTCTCTCTTCTCCCGGGGCCGCACACACTCCGCACTCTCTCTTCTCCCGGGGCCGCACACACGCCGCACTCTCTCTTCTCCCGGGGCCGCGCACACACTCCGCACTCTCTGCTCACTTCTTGTAAAGTTTAGAATAGAATGAATGAATGGAGATAACAAGGAAATTACGTCACAGGAAGGGGCGGGGCCTCGGAAAGTGTGCAGTGGCGCGCTGTGGCTCCGGGGGCAGTACATGGGGCTGCATACAGGGGTGCTGGCACTTACATGGGGCTGCAGGGATGGTTGGTGTTATATACATGAGGCTGCATACATGGGTGCAGGAAGGGGTGGTGGCACTTATATGGGGCTGCATACAGGAGTGCAGGGAGGATGGTGGAACTTATGTAAGGGGCCAGGGGGTGGTCATTCCCCTCCTCACAAAGATGTTGGCCACACTTATATAACGTTACCTGTAAAGTGTTTGTGTATAGTGTAATGTATAATATGTAGCAGAGTTCAGAATGTTAATATGTAGAGGTGTAGCAGTATTGATAATGTCATCTTTGTGTATTGGTATCTACTATATAATCGTGTCTGTCTGACGCCGAAACAGCGCACTAGCGCCAGGATACTCATTGGCGGAGGCGGCCACCAATGAGCGAGGAGTATGCAAAACAGCTGCGTGCTCACAGACACCGCACTGTCAGCCCCCTCCTGCCTGCACCCATTCGCTGGAGTGGGTGCGCCCACCTCCGGCCCCCTATTGCCCGCTTCTGCTCCACCCGCTGCTCCATTTCCTCCACCCCTCGCTCCATTTCCTCCCCCCCTCGCTCCATTTCCTCCCCCCCTCGCTCCATTTCCTCCCCCCTCGCTCCATTTCCTCCCCTCCTTGCTCCATTCCCCCTCCTCGCTCCTTTTCCTCCCCCCACGCTCCCTTTCCTCCCCCCCACGCTCCTTTTCCTCCCCCCCACGCTCCTTTTCCTCCCCCCCTCGCTCCATTTCCTCCCCCCCCTCGCTCCATTTCCTCCCCCCCTCGCTCCATTTCCTCCCCTCCTTGCTCCATTCCCCCTCCTCGCTCCTTTTCCTCCCCCACGCTCCCTTTCCTCCCCCCCACGCTCCTTTCCTCCCCCCCACGCTCCTTTTCCTCCCCCCCCTCGCTCCATTTCCTCCCACCCCTCGCTCCATTTCCCCCCCTCCTCGCTCCATTTCCTCCCCCCCTCGCTCCATTTCCTCCCCCTCCTCGCTCCATTTCCTCCCCCCCTCGCTCCATTTCCCCCCCCCCCTCGCTCCATTCCTCCCCCCACGCTCCTTTTCCTCCCCCCCCACGCTCCATTTCCCCCCCCCTCGCTCCATTCCTCCCCCATGCTCCTTTTCCTCCCCCCCATGCTCCTTTTCCTCCCCCCCTCGCTCCATTTCCTCCCACCCCTCGCTCCATTTCCTCCCCCTCCTCGCTCCATTTACTCCCCCTCCTCGCTCCATTTCCTCCCACCCCTCGCTCCATTCCTCCCCCACGCTCCTTTTCCTCCCCCCCATGCTCCTTTTCCTCCCCCCCCTCGCTCCATTTCCTCCCCCTCCTTGCTCCATTTCCTCCCCCTCCTTGCTCCATTTCCTCCCCCTCCTTGCTCCATTTCCTCCCCCTCCTCGCTCCATTTCCTCCCCCTCCTCGCTCCATTTCCTCCCCTCCTCGCTCCATTTCCTCCCACCCCTCGCTCCATTTCCTCCCACCCCTCGCTCCATTTCCTCCCACCCCTCGCTCCATTTCCTCCCACCCCTCGCTCCATTCCCCTCCGCTTCGGTCTCACCTGCACCCGGTGTTTGCATCGCCGCTACACAGCAGGTAATGAGCGGTCATGTGACAGGCTCTGTGCACGTCACTTCAGCCCGCCTATCACATGACCGCTCATTGCCTGCTGTGGCGGTGATGCAAATAGCGGTTGCGGGTGAGACTGGAGCAGATGGGAGGGGGGATGGACGTGTGCTGACCACTGAGCCTCCATCCTGCGCTGACCACTGAGCCTCCGTCCTGCGCTGACCACTGAGCCACGGCGCAGTGCTAACCACTGAGCTTCCGTACTGTGCTAACCACAGAGCCACCGTACAGTGCTAGCCACTGAGCCACCGTACACTGCTAGCCACTGAGCCACCATATACAGTGCTAACCACTGAGCCACCATACAGTGCTAACCACTGAGCCACCGTATACAGTGCTAACCACTGAGCCACCATACTGTGCTAACCACTGAGCCACCATGCTGTGCTAATTACTGAGCCACCATATACAGTGCTAACCACTGAGCCACCATACTGTGCTAACCACTGAGCCACCGTATACAGTGCTAACCACTGAGCCACCATATACAGTGCTAACCACTGAGCCACCATATACAGTGCTAACCACTGAGCCACCATACAGAGCTAATCACTGATCCACCATACAGTGCTAACCACTGAGCCACCATATACAGTGCTAACCACTGAGCCACCATATACAGTGCTAACCACTGAGCCACCATATACAGTGCTAACGACTGAGCCACCGTATACAGTGCTAACCACTGAGCCACCATACTGTGCTAACCACTGAGCCACCATATACTGTGCTAACCACTGAGCCACCATACTGTGCTAACCACTGAGCCACCATATACAGTGCTAACCACTGAGCCACCATACTGTGCTAACCACTGAGCCACCATATACAGTGCTAACCACTAAGCCACCATATACAGTGCTAACCACTGAGCCACCATACAGTGCTAACCCCTGAGCCACCATATACTGTGCTAACCACTGAGCCACCATACAGTGCTAACCACTGAGCCACCATATACAGTGCTAACCACTGAGCCACCATATACAGTGCTAACCACTGAGCCATCATATACAGTGCTAACCACTGAGCCACCGTATACAGTGCTAACCACTGAGCCACTGTATACAGTGCTAACCACTGAGCCACCATATACAGTGCTAACCACTGAGCCACCATATACAGTGCTAACCACTGAGCCACCATGCAGTGCTAACCACTGAGCCACCGTGTACAATGCTAACCACTGAGCCACCATATACAGGGCTAACCACTGAGCCACCATATACAGTGCTAACCACTGAGCCACCATATACAGTGCTAACCACTGAGCCACCATATACAGTGCTAACCACTGGGCCACCGTATACAGTGCTAACCACTGAGCCACCATACAGTGCTAACCACTGAGCCACCGTATACAGTGCTAACCACTGAGCCACCATATACAGTGCCAACCACTGAGCTACCATACAGTGCTAACCACTGAGCCACCATACAGTGCTAACCACTGAGTCACAGTATACAGTGCTAACCACTGAGCCACCGTATACAGTGCTAACCACTGAGCCACCATATACAGTGCTAACCACTGAGCCACCGTATACAGTGCTAACCACTGAGCCACCGTATACAGTGCCAACCACTGAGCCACCGTATACAGTGCTAACCACTGAGCCACCATATACAGTGCTAACCACTGAGCCACCATATACAGTGCTAACCACTGAGCCACAATACAGTGCTAACCACTGAGTCACAGTATACAGTGCTAACCACTGAGCCACCATATACAGTGCTAACCACTGAGCCTCCATATACAGTGCTAACCACTGAGCCACCATATACAGTGCTAACCACTGAGCCACCATATACAGTGCTAACCACTGAGCCACCGTATACAGTGCTAACCACTGAGCCACCATACACTGCTAACCACTGAGCCACCGTATACAGTGCTAACCACTGAGCCACCGTATACAGTGCTAACCACTGAGCCACCATATACAGTGCTAACCACTGAGCCACCATATACAGTGCTAACCACTGAGCCACCATATACAGTGCTAACCACTGAGCCACCATATACAGTGCTAACCACTGAGCCACCGTATACAGTGCTAACCACTGAGCCACCATATACAGTGCCAACCACTGAGCTACCATATACAGTGCTAACCACTGAGCCACCATATACAGTGCCAACCACTGAGCTACCATACAGTGCTAACCACTGAGCCACCATATACAGTGCTAACCACTGAGCCACCATATACGGTGCTAACCACTGAGCCACTATACAGTGCTAACCACTGAGCCACCGTATACAGTGCTAACCACTGAGCCACCATATACAGTGCTAACCACTGAGCCACCATATACAGTGCTAAACACTGAGCCACCATAGAGTGCTAATCACTGAGTCACAGTATACAGTGCTACCCACTGAGTCACCGTATACAGTGCTAACCACTGAGTCACCGTATACAGTGCTAACCACTGAGCCACCGTATACAGTGCCAACCACTGAGCCACCGTATACAGTGATAACCACTGAGCCACATTACTGCTCTAATTATTGAGCCACCATATACAGTGCTAACCACTGAGCCACTATAGAGTGCTAACCACTGAGGCTCTGTATACTGTGCTAACTACTGAGCCACCATATACAGTGCTAACTACTGAGCCACCGTATACAGTGCTAACCACTGAGCCACCATATACTGTGCTAACCACTGAGCCACCATATTCAGTGCTAACCACTGAGCCACCGTATACAGTGCTAACCACTGAGCCACCATATACAGTGCCAACCACTGAGCTACCATACAGTGCTAACCACTGAGCCACCATACAGTGCTAACCACTGAGTCACAGTATACAGTGCTAACCACTGAGCCACCATATACAGTGCTAACCACTGAGCCACCATATACAGTGCTAACCACTGAGCCACCGTATACAGTGCTAACCACTGAGCCACCATATACAGTGCTAACCACTGAGCCACCATATACAGTGCTAACCACTGAGCCACCATATACAGTGCTAACCACTGAGCCACCATATACAGTGCTAACTACTGAGCCACCGTATACAGTGCTAACCACTGAGCCACCGTATACAGTGCTAACCACTGAGCCACCATATACAGTGCCAACCACTGAGCTACCATACAGTGCTAACCACTGAGCCACCATATACAGTGCTAACCACTGAGCCACCATATACGGTGCTAACCACTGAGCCACTATACAGTGCTAACCACTGAGCCACCATATACAGTGCTAAACACTGAGCCACCATAGAGTGCTAATCACTGAGTCACAGTATACAGTGCTACCCACTGAGTCACCGTATACAGTGCTAACCACTGAGTCACCGTATACAGTGCTAACCACTGAGCCACCGTATACAGTGCTAACCACTGAGCCACCATATACCGTGCTAACCACTGAGCCACCGTATACAGTGCCAACCACTGAGCCACCGTATACAGTGATAACCACTGAGCCACATTACTGCTCTAATTATTGAGCCACCATATACAGTGCTAACCACTGAGCCACTATAGAGTGCTAACCACTGAGGCTCTGTATACTGTGCTAACTACTGAGCCAGCGTTTACTGTGCTAACCACTGAGCCCCCGTATACTCTGCTAACCACTGAGCCCTGTATACTCTGCTAACCACTGAGCCCGTATACTCTGCTAACCACTGAGCTGCCGTATACTCTGCTAACCACTGAGCCGCCATATACTCTGCTAAGCACTCTGCTGCGAGCAGGAGGGGGCCGGGAAACATCAGCCGGGTGCGGGCAGGAGGGTCCCCCCTGCTCCCTCCTGCCCACACCCGTCTGTTGTCCCCCTTGCCACCTCCTGCCTGCATCCGCCGCTGTCCCCCAGCTCCCTCCTGCCTGTACCCATCCGCTCTTCCCCGGTGCCCTCCTGCCCGCACCTGGCCGCTGTTCCCCAGCCCTCTCCTGCCCGCAACCAGATGCTCTTACCCGGCCCCCTCCTGACCACACCCGCCCACTGTCCCCTCTTGGACTCCTGCTCTGCTGCACACCGGTACTGCTGTAGGTGTCTACTATATACAGTTGTGGCCAAAAGTATTGACACCCCTGCAATTCTGTCAGATAATTATTATTATTAAAGAAAATGATGGGAGTGCTGGTGTACCACGGTCCGCGCTGCTGTAGTATGAATAAACTCACCAAAGAGCCCAGAGTATTTTCATCCTTTATTTCCTCCTCTCTCCTAAAGGATGACAATACTCTGGGCTCTTTGGTGAGTTTATTCATACTACAGCAGCGCGGACCGTGGCACACCAGCACTCCCATCATTTTCTTGGATTCAAACCACTATCCAGTGGTCGGTGGAGGTCCTGCAGCAGCTGGAACATTGATTCCAAAACGCCTTCAAACCAGTTGTGGGGATCACAACTGGACCAGGTGAGCGGCTCCATATCACCACCACAATACACTAGTGTCACTAGTGATAGGGCACTATTGCGCCTCTTGTCCCCCCCCCTATTTTTCTTTTTACAATTATTATTATTAGGTATTTATATAGCGCTATTAGGATACATGGCGCTGTACTAGTTAGTGAGATAATACTCAGTTTCTTCCTGAAAATGATTGCAATCACAAATTCTTTGGTATTATTATCTTCATTTAATTTGTCTTCAATGAAAAAACACAAAAGAGAATGAAGCAAAAAGCAAAACATTGATCATTTCACACAAAACTCCAAAAATGGGCCAGACAAAAGTATTGGCACCCTCAGCCTAATACTTGGTTGCACAACCTTTAGCCAAAATATCTGCGATCAATCGCTTCCGGTAACCATCAATGAGTTTCTTACAATGCTCTGCTGGAATTTTACACCATTCTTCTTGGCAAACTGCTCCAGGTCCCTGATATGTGAAGGCGCCTTCTCCAAACTGCCATTGTTAGATCTCTCCACAGGTGATCTATGGGGTTCAGGTCTGGACTCATTGCTGCCACCTTATAAGTCTCCAGTGCTTTCTCTCAAACCATTTTCTAGTGCTTTTTGAAGTGTGTTTTGGGTCATTGTCCTGCTGGAAGACCCATGACCTCTGAGGGAGACCCAGCTTTCTCACACTGGGCCCTACATTATGCTGCAAAATGTGTTGGTAGTCTTCAGACTTCATAATGCCATGCACACGGTCAAGCAGTCCAGTGCCAGAGGCAGCAAAGCAACCCCAAAACATCAGGGAACCTCCGCCATGTCTGACTGTAGGGACCGTGTTCTTTTCTTTGAATGCCTCTTCTTTTATGTCTCGGGGTAAGAAGTGGGGTCTTCCTGGGTCTCCTACCATACAGTCCCTTTTCATTCAGACGCCGACGGATAGTACGGGTTGACACTGTTGTACCCTCGGACTGCAGGGCAGCTTGAACTTGTTTGAATGTTAGTCGAGGTTCTTTATCCACCATCCGCACAATCTTGCGTTGAAATCTCTTGTCAATTTTTCTTTTCCGTCCACATCTAGGGAGGTTAGCCACAGTGCCGTGGGCTTTAAACTTCTTGATGACACTGCGCACGGTAGACATAGGAACATTCAGGTCTTTGGAGATGGGCTTGTAGCCTTGAGATTGCTCATGCTTCCTCACAATTTGGTTTCTCAAGTCCTCAGACAGTTCTTTGGTCTTCTTTCTTTTCTCCATGCTCAATGTGGTACACACAAGGACACAGGACAGAGGTTGAGTCAACTTTAATCCATGTCAACTGGCTGCAAGTGTGATTTAGTTATTGCCAACACCTGTTAGGTGCCACAGGTAAGTTACAGGTGCTGTTAATTACACAAATTAGAGAAGCATCACATGATTTTTCTAACAGTGCCAATACTTATGTCCACCCCCTTTTTTATGTTTGGTGGAATTAGATCCAATTTGGCTTTAGGACAATTCTTTTTATGTTTTTTCATTGAAGACAAATTAAATGAAGATAATAATACCGAAGAATGTGTGATTGCAATCATTTTCAGGAAGAAACTGAGTATTATCTGACAGAATTGCAGGGGTGTCAATACTTTTGGCCACAACTGTAATTGTCTACTTCTCTCTGTTTGTCTGTAACGCAAACCCTGCGTTGCTGATTGGTCGTGGGTGGCTGGCATGATCAATCAGCAACAGGGACAGTTTGCCTGCAAATTGACGCGGGATTTTAACCACGCTTCACTGATTGGTTGCGCCCGACCGGTTGCCAGCAATCAGCGATATTGGCGCAGGGTTTAAACCCAGCTTCGCTTTGCATTATTCTTAAATCTTCATAAATAAACTACATACCGTACATAGTCTAGGATACCCGATGCGTTAGAATCGGGCCACCATCTAGTAATACCGTACACTGTGTTCCAAATTATTATGCAAATTGGTTTTAAGTGTCATAGGGTTTTATTTTTATTTTTTTTCAATGAAACCCATTGATGGTATTGTGTCTCAGGGTTCTTTGGATCACTGAAATTAATCTCAGATATCTGTGATAATTATTTTGGCAGGTGAGCCCAATAAAAGGAAAACTGGGTGTTCCACAATATTACGCAGGCCACAGTTTTCAAATAACATGGGAAAGAAAAAGAATGTCTCTGCTGCTGAAAAGCAACAAATAGTGCACTGCCTTGGACAAGGGATGAAAACATTAGATATTGCACGAAAACCTAAGCATGATCATTGTATTGTGAAGAGATTTGTGGCTGATTCTGAGCACAGACGTGTTAGTGCAGATAAAGGCAGAATGAGGAAGGTTTCTGCCAGGGAAGTTCATCAGATTAAGAGAGCAGCTGCTAAAAAGGCCTTACAAACCAGCAAACATATATTTGAAGCTGCTGGTGCCTCTGGAGTCCCTCGAACCTCAAGGTGTAGGATCCTTCAAAGGCTTGCTGTGGTGCATAAACCTACTATTCGGCCACCCCTAAACAGTGCTCATAAGCAGAAACGGTTGCAGTGAGTCCAGATATACATGAAGACTAATTTTCAACCAGTCTTGTTTACTGATGAGTGCCGAGCAACCCTGGATGGTCCAGATGAATAGAGTAGTGGATGGTTGGTGGATGGCCACCATGTGCCAATAAGGCTGTGACGTCAACAAGGAGGCGGAGGAGTCATGTTTTGGGTTGGAATCATGGGGAAACAGCTGGTAGGCCCCTTTAAGGTTTCTGAAGGTGTGAAAATGATCTCTGCAAAGTATATAGAGTTTCTGACTGAGAACTTTCTTCCACGGTACTAAAAGCAGAAACGTGCCTTCAGGAGCATCCTCATGCATGACAATGCACCATCTCATGCCGCAAAGAATACCTCTGTGTCATTGGCTGCTATGGGCATAAAAAGAGATAAACTCATGGTGTGGCCACCATCTTCCCCTGACCTCAACCCTATAGAGAACCTTAGGAGTATAATCAAGCAAACGATCTATAAGATAAGATAAGATAAACTTTATTGATCCCGGAGGAAATTACAGTATTACAGCAGCAGAACAAAGATCAAGAACATTTCACACTTTACAAAATAAGTCTATATGGACAGCAGATGTGGGTAGACTGGTACATGTACCTCACCTATTCCCCCCATACACATAGAACTTCACTTAGTCTTGGGACGCTTTACACTTATACATTTGTTAAACATCCCCACAGCTGACGGAACAAACGATTTTCTGTATCTTTCCTTTTTACACATTAGTTGGATTAGACGCTTGCTGAATGTGCTCTTCTGCTTCGCAAACAGTTCAGATAGCGGGTCTGTATTGTTGCTCATTATAGCCTTGCATTTCTTATTAATTCTATCCTCTAATAAGTTGTAAACCCACCGCCGCACTAGCCTTCTTGATAAGTTTATTCAGCTTATTAGCGTCAGCTGTGCGCACACTACTACCCCAGCATATTATTGCAGCAATGATTGCACTCGCCACAATAGATTGGTAGAACATTTCAAGCATTTTGCTACACACATTAAACGACCTTAATTTCCTTAGGAAGTAAAGTCTACTCATCCCTTTCTTGCAAACCTCCATATGG
The DNA here is from genome assembly GCA_033576535.1 of Allobates femoralis. Lineage (NCBI taxonomy): Eukaryota > Metazoa > Chordata > Amphibia > Anura > Aromobatidae > Allobates > Allobates femoralis. Next base: position 14,838,133 of record JARQOC010000013.1, read on the forward strand.
CACCTCCAATCAAGCTTGCTGTCCAGGTGAACCCCCAAATATCTGAAATTCTCCACCATCTCCACATCCTGACCATCAATAGTGATAGGTAAGCAATCCTTCATGCACCTTCCATGACTCAACACCAACTCCCTGGTTTTCTTTACGTTGAGTTCTAAATGGTTAGCCTGGCACCAGTCAACAAAGTCCGAGACCACCCTTCTGTATTCCTCCTCCCCCCGGCCTCTCTCAATACCTCCGACTATCAGAGTCATCAGAGTACTTCTGAAGGTGACAAAGGTCTGATTTATACTGAAAATCAGCTGTGTATAACGTAAAAAGGAATGGCGACAGCACCGTTCCCTGAGGGGCTCCAACACTGCTCCGAATACTATCCGATACGGCCGCCCCCAACCTTACGAACTGTGGCCTGTCCAATGAATGATCCAATTCACTAGTCCCTCATCAACCGCCATTTCAACCAGCTTGTTACGTAATAATAGTGGCTGTAAGGTGTTGAATGCACTGGAGAAATCGAAGAACATGGCACGTACAGTGGTTCCATCATTGTCCAAAAAGGAATGTACTGTTTGTAGCAGATATGCTACAGCATCGTCCACCCCTAGACTCTGCCGATACGCAAACTGAAGGGGGTCCATAAAAGCAGACACCCTCGGACACAAGTAGGCAAGTACAATTCTCTCCAAGGACTTCATCGCATGCGATGTTAAGGCCACCGGTCTATAGTCGTTATGGGAACTCGGGAAGGTAGTCTTGGGAACCGGCACCAGGCAAGAAGTCTTCCATAGAACTGGTACTCTCTGTGATTGTAAGCTCCAGTTAAACAGGTGCTGGAAGACAGTGCACAACTGATTTGCACACACTCTGAGGACACGTGGACAGATACCATCACGCCCTGCTGCTTTACCAATGACCAGCTTACTAAACTGTTCCCTCACATCATTTTCTGAGATCAAGAAAGTCTCCAACTTCCTCCTCCCAGTTGATATTGCTTGTCGCTCCCCGGCCTTCTCCCCTGTTGACATTGCACATTTATCGTTGAATCTGTTGAAAAACTCATTCATCTCATTAGCCATGATCAGCCCCCCACCCCCCTGATCTGACCTTGCCTTAAACCCAGTCAATAGCTTCATTCCAGCCCACACTTCTCTGGAGTTGTGTGACAATTTATTTTCCAATTTAATTCTGAATGCTTCACGGGCAATCTTAATTTTCCCCTTTAAGTCTCTCTGTACAATTTTCATCTCCTTCTTGTCTTTCCTTTTATAAGCTTTTTATTTCCTGTTTAGTAGATGTTTCAATTCTTTTGTAATCCAAGGATTGTTGTTTGCATAACACCGAATCTCATGAATAGGTATAATATTGTCAGTACAAAAGTTGATGTAATCAGTAACTCTCCCGGTAACCTCATTAACATCATCATTAGGTTCCCTGGCACATAACACCTCCCAGTCTGTGCAATCAAAGCAGTCTTGTAACCTCTTCTCTGCTGCCGGAGACCACTTCCTTATCTGTTTAATTGTCACTGGTTGTTTGCAGACAACTGGTTGATAGGCTGGAGACAATAGTATGAGGTTGTGGTCAGATTTCCCCAGGGGGGGCAATACAGATGATGAGTAAGCATCCTTAACACTGGCATAGAGGAGATCCAATATATAATTGTCCCGTGTAGAGCATTTGACATATTGATAGAACTTTGGTAATGAGATCTTGGTTCGATTAAAATCCCCAGAAATGACAGTTAGAGAGTTAGGGTGTTTCGTCTGAAGCCGGGCAATCACCCCAGACAGTACTTCCCCAGCTGCCTCTGGATTTGCAGATGGTGGTATATATGACACCACTGCAATAACAAGAGAGAATTCTCTAGGCAGATAGTAAGGCCTGAGGCCCACTGCTAATAGTTCAATGTTTGGGCAACAATGTCTCTCCTTTACTGTTACATGCCCCTGATTACACCATCTGTTGTTAATGTACAGTATCACTTCTCCGCCTTTCTTCTTACCGTACTTCACTCTGTCCCTGTCAGCCCGAACCATTTGAAACCCTGGTACCGATACACATGAATCTGGGACGTCCTCATGCAACCAGGTTTCTGTAAAGCACATGAGACTGCATTCCCTGAACTTCTTCTGGGTCTTACTCAGAGCCAGCAGTTCATCCGACTTGTTATCAAGCGATCGTACATTACCCATGATGATGGATGGGACCGCAGGTTTAAACCTTCTCCTCCAGGACTTGATCTTCTTGCCTGCTCTGCAACCTCTGAAAGGTCTCCTCATTTCCCATGGAACATGTGGTATTGCAACTGCTGGAGAAGACTTTGTCCTGCGCAGTTCCAGAAGACGACTCCTTGAATACACTACTCGTTTAGCGACAGACCTAGGGACAACCCTCCGATCAGTGATTCCATCCATCGCACGAGGCCTCTCCGTGGCATATTGTATACGGTGCTCTCCGCCGAGCACATATGGCTGTATCACTGACACAGGTTGTGGGCAACAGCATGCATCCATCGGTAGTATTAGCTGAGATGGACCATATAGCGTACCCCAAAGTGGCCATGCCAGCAGGGGACTTGTGAGTGGTAGTGGAGGATCCAGGTGAAAACCATATGCTGTGTGCCCAGCGGCAGTAGAAAGTGTGGGGTGTGCTGCATTTTCCATCCCGCAGCAGACCAGCGTGCAGGAACGTCGCAATCCACGAGATGAAAAACATTGCATAGATCCAAGGTAGAAATTAGAGGTCCAAAAAGACATCAGGAAAGGTACAAATACTGTAGCAAAACTGTAACAAACAAAATAATAGCTGCTGCAATGGGCTGAGGGTGGGAGGCAGTTCACATCAAAACAGCAGCTCTGGGAGGCGATTCTGACATCATGCAAAGAAATACAAGCAGAAACTCTCCAGAAACTCACAAGTTCAATGGGTGCTAGAATTGTGAAGGTGATATCAAAGAAGGGTTCCTATGTTACCATGTAACTTGGCCTTTTAGGATGTTTTGGAGTTAAATAGCTTTTTGTTTCAATGAATGTGACCTCCTAATTATGCAAATTCAGCAAATGAGCATTTTCAGTTCTTTAAAACATATCAAATGTTTAGAAACTCTACTGTGACAAATAATGTGGAACAGGGCATTTAGAGTTTTTTTTAATTTTGAAGATTATACTGTTATCATTGGGAGGTTTCTTCAATAAAATTCGATGTATCCTCTAACGGGTGATGACTTTTATTACACCGACTGTCATTTGCACCAACCATTTAGGAAAATCAGAGAAAAAGAACATTTGCATAATAATTTGGAACACAGTGTATATAATGTCGGATGTTTCATAAGGTAGTATAAGAGTTATAGATTAGCAGTTGAAAGATTTAATCTGCCCGGCAACAGGCAGTTGACATCTGGAATTAGTCAATATGGGAGGAGCTAGTACATAGAGAGAGACAGTTGCTATGGAAATGCCAGTAAGGGCCCAGGCAGGGTCCAGGGCCCCTCAGGTCTGAGGAACAGCAAAGCCGCTTGCTATGGGCGACTTGTGACAGGAGAGGTGGCGTCCTGAAGGGAGTGAAGGCTGATAGTACTGGTGAGGACACTACACCTTGTGTAATATAGAGGAGAACCAGTACCCCTAAGACAAGTAGGGCGGCCAAAGTCACCTGAACCCACTCCTGACGGAGAGGCACAGGCGAGGAGCTGTACGAGGGGACAGAGGGGCACAGGCGAAGGGACGGAGGGGCACAGGCGAGAGGCTGCGCGAGGGGACAGGGGAACAGGCGAGGGGCTGCGCGAGGGGACGGAAGGATTGTGCGAGGGGACTGAGGGACACAAGCGAGGGGCTGCGCGAGGGGACGGAGGGGCACAGGCGACGGGCTGCACGAGGGGATGGAGGGCACAGGTGACGGGCTGTGGGAGTAGACGGAGGAGCACAGGCTAGGGGCTGTACGAGGGGATGGAGGGGCACAGGCGAGGGGATGGAGGAGCACAGGTGAGAGGCTGCGCGAGGGGACAGAGGGGAACAGGCGAGGGGCTGCGCGGGGGGACGGAGGGACTGTGCGAGGGGACGGAGGGACACAGGTGAGGGGCTGCACAAGGGGACCGAGGGGCACAGGCTAGGGGATGCGGGATCAGACGGAGGAGCATAGGTGAGGGGCTGCGGGAAGAGACGGAGGAGCACAGGTGATGGGCTGCAGGAAGAGATGGAGGAGCACAGGCGATGGGCTGCAGGAAGAGATGGAGGAGCACAGGCGATGGGCTGCAGGAAGAGATGGAGGAGCACAGGCGAGGGGCTGCGGGAAGAGACGGAGGAGCACAGGCGAGGGGCTGCGGGAAGAGACGGAGGAGCACAGGCAAGAGGCTGCGGCAGGAGACAGAGGAACACAGGCGATGGGGTGCGGGAAGAGACAGAAGAGCATCGGGGAGGGGCTGCGGGAAGAGACAGAGGAACACAGGCGATTGACTGCGGGAAGAGACATCCCCCCTCCGGCAATGACTACTATCTGCTCCACACTCTCCTCTTTTGGGTACACTGTGTAACCTCTCCTCTTCTTTCTTCAGGTCATGTCTTTTCTATAACAGTGGGACTCTGCGGGTTCTTCTTGCTATAGATGATCTTCACATCGGCATCTTCTCACTGTCACAGTCCATACAGGTAACTTGAGACATCTTTGATCATCTTGGAGCTGATCAGTGGCGTAGCCTCTGCCATTCTGGATATTCTTCCATCCATTCGAGTGGCCGTCTTCCGTTTTCTTCCTTGTCTTTCTGGTTTTCCATTAAAAAGCATTGGAGATCACCTTAGCTGAGCAGCCAATCATTGCACTTCTTTATATGTTTTACCTTCTTCAATCAACCTTATCATCAAAGCCCGCTTTTCTGAAAAATGTCGAACGACCCATAGTTATCAGTCTTTCAAGGAGAAGTACAACATGTGCCAACTTCACCCTTACATAAGGGCCCCCTGATTCACACCTGTTTCTTCACAGGATGATTGACCGCACTAATTGAACTCCACACTGCTATTATTTTGAACACACCACATTCAATTAATTATTCAAATACACAGACTCAAAAACAGATCATGAATGTTGAGTCTGGGAGTTTTCTAAGAATCTACGACACCAACTGGTGAATTGTTTGACATGGTAATATAATTTATATTAAACAGTGAATAATCTGGTTGGTCATATTACACTGCTATTATTTTGAACACTACTGTAGATGTTTGGTATCTACGAACTCGTACTGACCTGAGGAATCATACAGCCAGATCTATTTTACCATATAGTGAACATGGTTAGTAGATTGCACTTTTTTGCTGGAAGCTGGGAGGCAGAGGAGCGGCGCACTCCTGAAGATGACACATAAGCACACCCTTTAAATCTGGTCGGAAGCCGAAGACGTCCTATTACAAAGACGTTCTATTCCCACAGCTATGAACTAAGGAGATCCAGGATCACCGACGGGAGTCAGGGTCTACCTTTCTTTGCTGTTAGAATAATGCCTAAGGCAAATAATAAAAAATTGCAAAAGCCGGCAGTCATCCTCATGGCCATTCTAACTTCTAACGACTAATGAAACAAAGAGACAGATTATTGATCTGGTATCTTGCAGTGCTTCATCTGGCCTCTGGGGGTGCTGCAGAAAAAAAGTCTTCTTGCTGGGTTCTGACACAGATGACAGGTCATGGCCTGGGGCCCCATCAGACAAACGATCAGTATTCAGTTTATTTGTAACGAAAATAGGATTATCCCGTTAGTAATGACAGGTGATGAGCGCGGCTGTTTGCAATCCACCAGTAAATATCTGCTTGATGTCCAGGGTCCTAATATTCCCGCTGTTTTAATATGACGCCTCAGCTCAGTATTGCTCTCTTCTGGCTGAAGACCGAAATTACTGCTCAGACATGTACCGTAAGTAAATGACTGTTATCAAAAATAAAAAATAAAAGATCTTTTCACTTTGCTTTATGGGATGTGTCCGGCATTACAGCTCTGCCCCAATTATCTGAATATCACATCACCCTTTTAATGTCTGAACAACCCCTTTTTGATAAGCAGCAGATGGGGGGGGGGTAATATTTTTGAATTGTTGCTCTGCACTGCAAACGGTGACCAGCAGGTGGCAGCATACCTTCACCGCACATACAGTATACAGCAGGGGTCTCAAACTCGGCTGGGTTGGTGGGCCGCACATAGAAAAAAATAGATATCGGGGGGCCACATTACTAAGTGACATTTTTAGTAATTCCAGAATTTTTCGCTCAGTGTAGTAATGTTCAAATCCTGATCTCCTTTTAGTAATGTCCCCACCGTGGTTCCCTTCTTGTAGTAATGTCCCCATCCTGGTCCTCATCTTGTGTAATGTTCTCATCCTGGTCTTCACTTATAGTAATGTCCCTATCCTGGTCCTCTTCTTGTAATAATGTCCTCATACTGGTCCCCATCCTAGATTAATGTTCCCCATTATAGTCATTCTTGTAGTAATGTCACCATCTTGGTCCTCATCTTGTAGTAATGTCCCCATCCTAGTCCTCATCATGTAGTAATGTCTCCATTGTGACCGTCATCTTGTAGTAATGCCCCCATCCTGGTCCTCTTCTTGTAGTAATGTCCTCATCTGGTCCTCCTGTAGTAATGTCCCAATCCTGATGCCACTTTGTAGTGATGTCCCAACCTGGTCTCTCTTCTTTTTGCATACACACACACACAGTCTCTCATACACACTCACACACACGCTCATACACACACTCTCATACACGCACATACACACTCTCTCATACATACTCTCCTACACACACACTCATATACACCCACTCTTATACACTCACTCTTCTACACACTCACTCTCTCATACACACATACACACACTTTTACACAGACTCATACACACACACTCATGAACACATTCATACATACACTCATATACACACACACTCATAAACACACACACACTTTCTCATACTCACATACACACACACACATTCATACACACACACTCTCATACACACTCACATACACACTCATATACACACTCTCATACACACTCACTCACACATTTTCTCATACACACTCACATACACACTCACATACACACACACTTTCTCATACACACTCATATACACACACACACACACACTCTCTCTCATACACACTCTTCCTCACACACACACCTTAATGATGCCAGGATCCCCTGTGCAGGGGGCCGCCACGGTGCGCTGTGTAAGGGGCCGCCGCGGTGTGCTGTGTAAGGGGCCACCACCGTGAATAATGCTGGGGACTGCAGCTTTATTATCACTTCCTTCTGCCGCTACGACAAGCTCCGAGCCTCCTTCCCTCAGCTACATCAATGGAAGCTGGCGGGCGAATCAGATCACAGACCCGCAAGTGACGTTAGCGTATGACGTCACTTGAGGTTTCTGATTGGCCAACATCACTTGCGAGTCTGTCGTAGCGGCTGCAGGAAGTGATAATAAAGCTGCAGTCCCCAGCACACTGCACCGTGGTGGCCCCCTGCACAGTGGATCTCAGAATCCTTACGTTGTCAACGGTGCCGCGGGCCGCACTTTGAAGCCCTGGGGGCCGCATGCGGCCCCCGGGCCGCGTGTTTGAGACCCCTGGTATACAGTATATACCTAAATAATATCCTCCATAACAGTAACTAATGCTGTCGAACCTACACTGCAGCAAGGAACCAATCAGCCTTGTTAAAAATAGAGGATGAGATGCAAAACTAAAAAATAATAATGTCTTTATTATGTATATAATAAACACATAATAGGATAAAGAGGAGAAAAAATCCAGTAACCAAGACCTGAGCAGCCAAAACATGTAGATCACACAATTATAGCTGTCCAGCAATGAAGTCTTTACGTCTAATATATAAAACTGAGTGTGTGTATGCATGTATATATATATGTGTTTGTGTATATGCAGGGACGGTGTCAGCACCTGGGCATATGTCAGGGCCCTGGAGAGCTGGGAGGGCCCACTTACAGTTGGGGACACCATCCATCCATTACTTATGCAGAGGGCCAATCCTCGCACTCATATACTTCCACATAGCTGTCGGGACCTCCCCCCTTGTCCCCAACACAGAAGCTATGCGAAGGTAATGTAAGTTTGTACTGCGCAGGCAGTTAAGCAGCAGCTGCGCAGTACAAACAGGAAGCTCAGCAGAAGAAATCAACGACGGGGAGAAGAGGAGCCTGGACTTCAGCGCAGGACTTGAAGCTCCTCTTTAGTGTCAGTGGTGTCCGCGGTGGGTGTGTATGATTTGTGTCTATCTGTTTATCTTTTTTACAGCTCAGACACAGCATCATACAGTATATACAGGTCCACAATATAGCCTGTACACCATGTTCCAAATTATTATGCAAATGTTCTTTTTCTCTAATTTTCCTAAGTGGTCGGTGCAGATAACAGTCATTGTAATAAAAGTCATCATCCGTTAGAGCAGGGGTGGGGAACTCCAGTCCTCGAGGGCCGCAATCAGTGCAGGTTTTCACGATTTCCTTAGTATTGCACAGGGATTGGAATCATCACCAGTGCAAGTGATTATGTTATCACCTGTGCAAAACTAAGGAAATCCTGAAAACCTGCACTGATTGCGGCCCTCGAGGACTGGAGTTCCCCACCCCTGCGTTAGAGTATACATCGAATTCTATTGAAGAAATCTCCCAATGATAACAGTATAATCTTCAATGTTCCACATTATTACGCACAGTAGAGTTTCTAAACATTTGATATGTTTCAAAGAACTGAAAATGCTGATTTGTTGAATTTGCAGCATTAACAGGTCACATTCACTGAAATAAAAAGCTATTTAACTCCAAAACATCCTAACAGGCCAAGTTACATGGTAACATAGGAACCCTTCTTTGATATCACCTTCACAATTCTTGCATCCATTGATATTGTGAGTTTCTGGAGAGTTTCTGCTTGTATTTCTTTGCATGATGTCAGAATCGCCTCCTAGAGCTGCTGCTGTGATGTGAACTGCCTCCCACCCTCATAGATCTTTTGCTTGATTATACTCCTAAGGTTCTCTATAGGGTTGAGGTCAGGAGAAGATGGAGCCACACCATGAGTTTATCTCCTTTTGTGCCCATAGCAGCCAATGGCACAGAGGTATTCTTTGCAGCATGAGATGGCCCATTGTCATGCATGAGGATGATTTTGCTCCTAAAGGCACGTTTTTGCTTTTTGTACCATGGAACAAAGTTCTCAGTCAGAAACTCTATATACTTTGCAGGGGTAATTTTCACACCTTCAGGAACCATAAAGGGTCCTACCAGCTGTGTCCCAATGATTCCGGCCCAAAACATGACTCCACTCCCTTGATGACGTCGCAGCCTTGTTGGGATATTGTGGCCATCCACCAACCATCCACTACTCCATCCATCTGGACCTTCCAGGGTTGCTCGGCACTCATCAGTAAACAAGACTGGTTGAAAATTAGTCTTCATTAATGTCTGGGCCCGCTGCAACTGTTTCTGCTTGTGAGCATTGTTTAGGGGTGGCGAATAGTAGGTTTATGCACCACAGCAAGCCTATGAAGGATCCTACACCTTGAGGTTGGAGGGACTCCAGAGGCTCCAGCAGCTTCACATATCTGTTTGCTGGTTTGTAAGGCCTTTTTAGCAGCTGCTCTCTCAATCTGATGAACTTGCCTGGCAGAAACCTTCCTCATTCTGCCTTTATCTGCACGAACATGTCTGTGCTCAGTATCAGCCACAAATCTCTTCACAGTACGATGATCACACTTATGTTTTCGTGCAGTATCTAATGTTTTCTTCTCTCCACGACAACACCCACTTTAGAGAGGGGATCCGCCCACCGAGACAGGAAACCTACAGATAAAAAGGGGCGGTCCCCTTCACTTCCTCAGTTTGGTTTCCTGTCCTGATGGGAACCTACAGCAAAGGCTTACCTGGGTTCAATCATCCTCTGTGTCGGTAACTTGGGGAATGGCAGGGTCTGGAACTCCAGAAGCAGCGTCGGGAAGTCCTGCTGCAGGCTATCCCCTCGTCTGGCTATGGATGTCACGAGGTCAGCGTTCGGTTCATCCGCCCTGACTCGTGGGAGCGTGGTGCAGTGGGAGCAGGCTGCATTTCATCCAGGGAGGCCGACGGTGTCCAGACATCCAGGGTCCACGGAGAGGTAATGTGGCTGCTGCCTAGAATGTGGCCTTCAGGTGCGGCTAGCTGCCGCCCTGCGCCTCCTGGGGGTCTGGGTTCCACTGCGGTGTCGTCCCGCCACCATTGCCGCGGGAGGAGGGGGCTGCGTGGTAACAGCGCCGGCTGACCTGCGCCTCCCGGGGTGGTGCGGGGCTTCATTGCGGTGGGGCTCATGGTTGTGCGGGGGTCGGGGGTTTGTGATGCGACCGCGGAAGTCGGCCGCCCATTGCCTTCTGTGCCCGGCTTCCGGATTCTGAGCCGGCGCTTGCGCATTGGAGGTAGAACGCTCCTCACCCGGAAGTTGTTGGTAGGACTTCCGGGAGGGCTGCGGAGGTGGCCCCACAGCGGGGAGACTCTTGGCGGGTGCATGAGGACGTCTGCTGCTGCGGTGCGGTGCCTTCCATGATGTCTTCTCCTGAGGCGTTGGAGCTGCACCCTCCTGAAGGGGATGTGCAGCCGACCAGCAAGTCTAGGAGCAGCAGCGGGAGCGCCAGGGAGGCCAGTTGGTCTGACAAGAATGAGCGGAGTAAACCTGGTCCGCCCTCATCTCAGGCTGGTCATCCACCTCCAGAACCGGTCAGTATGCACAAGGCTTCACTGGGTGAGTGTGGATCTCTCCTATTAAGCTGATCCCCTTCCTTTCTATTTCTCCCTTAGGCTAAAAAGGCCAAAAAACTAAAACATAAGGAATGTGCTCTGTGCATGCAGCCCCTTCCTAAGTCTTGTATTAAACGTCTGTGTCAGCCATGTATAGCTCAGACTTTGCAGGACGAGTCCTCCGTTAAGATGGCTGATATCCGCTCTATGATAAGGGAGGAACTCCTTTCTTTCATGGAGGTGGTTCATCCACGTAAGGCCACATTACACACAGATATCTGTTCAGATATTGGTCACAGAACTCTGGTTGCAGTAAAATCATGGACACATTGTTCCATTTTGTGGCTGTATACAAATGTAACAATATGTCCATGATTTCACTGCAACCAGAGATCTGTGAACAATATCTGCACAGATATCTGTATGTGTAACGTGGCCTTAAGTCTATGAAGACCAATTCTCCCTGTGCCTCTTCTCCGGAGGGCAGTCCAGCTAGATCTCGTGGCCTCTCAAGATCTCCTTCGGCTTCTTCTTCCTCATCCTCTTCGTCTGATGATGAAGGGAAATCCTGCTTTCCACTTGAGCGCATGGATAATCTGGTCAGGTCGGTACGACACACTATGGGGGTACCTGACTCTAGGGAGGATATTATGTTCGCGGGACTCTCGGAAAAAAAGAGAAGATCATTTCCGTTTTGGCCCAGGAGACCTTGGTTTTCCTTGCTCAGAGCCATGTCTGTGTCAGACCCTTGGATTCTTCCATCAGAGCCGGGTCTGCTCTCTCAGGGTCCATGCTGTCGCCCTCGGGTGAAAGGCTTACACTTGACGGCGTGGAACTTGAAAGGCACTTATTGAAATTAAGAGGCTTTTCAGATAATCTTATCTCCACCCTGCTTCAGAGTAGGAAGGGGGTTATAACTAGAATTTATGGCAGAGTCTGAAGAAAATACCTAGAGTTCCATACGGCTCTTTTTTTCTCATGAAGTGCTCATCCCTTCTATCCTGGAGTTTCTTCAGAATGGTCGGGATTTGGGTCTTTCAGTTAGCACCCTGAAAGTTCACATTTCTGCCTTAGGGGCTTTATATGGTTATAATATTGCGGGGGACAGGTGGGTCTCGAGGTTCATTGCTGCCTGTGACCGTAGCGCCCCTGTTCATATTGCTCGGGTGGGCCCTTGGGATTTAAATCTAGTCCTTGATGCCCTGACAGGGTTCCCTTTTGAACCGCTTGAGTCAGCCTCTCTTAAAAATCTGTCTCTCAAGACTGCTCTGCTAGTGGCCCTCACTTCCGCTAGACGGGTTGGTGATCTTCAGGCTTTGTCTATTGATCCTCCTTTCCTGTCGATCTTTCCAGATAGGCTAGTCCTGAAACCTGATCCCTCCTTCCTCCCTAAGGTTGCGTCCCGGTTTCATAGAAGTCAGGAGATCTTCCTTCCTTCCTGTTTTTCTGCTCCTTCTACTCCTGAGGAACGCAGGTTTCATACGTTAGATGTTCGGAGATTAGTTTTGCACTACATTGATAGAATCCACACTTCCAGGCAGAGTAGGGCTCTGTTTGTGTCCTTTCAGGGTCCCAGGAGGGGGTCTGCTATTTAGATGGATCAGGGATGCCATATGTCGGGCCTACTCGGTGTCAGGACAAAGTCCTCCTGAAGGCGTGGGGGCCCATTCAGCAAGGGCCATGGCTTCTTCCTGGGCCGAGCGAGCAGACGTCTCCATCGACTCGATTTGTAAGGCTGCAAATTGGTCTTCCCCTTCTACCTTTAATAACCACTATAGACTGAATTTGTCTCTGACTTGGTTTTCGGGAGATCTGTCCTCAATACAGTAGTCCCGCCCCGGTCTTGATCTCTGCAATTGATGTCGTGGCGAGAAGAAAAGACAGGATTACTGACCGGTAATCGTGTTTTATGGAGTCCAGGACAGCACCCACTCACTTCCCACCCTCTTTTTGCACGTCTTTGGTGGGCTTGCTTGTTTCACTTGCGGGTGTTCTATGTTTGGTTTACGGTATATTAAGTTTGATGTGTATGACTTACTGCTATGGTGATTCTCTTAACTATGCGGTTCCTCTCGTGTTCTGTAAAACAAACTGAGGAAGCGAGGGGGATCGCCCCTTTTTATCTGTAGGTTTCCTGTCCCGGTGGGTGGATCCACTCTCTCAAGTGGGTGCTGTCGTGTACCCCATAAAACACGATTACCGGTAAGTAATCCTGTCTTTTCATCCCTTGTCCAAGGCATTGCTCTATTTGATGCTTTTCGGCAGCAGAGAGATCCTTTTGCTTTCCCATGTTACTTGAAAACTGTGGCTGCGTAATATTGTGGAACACCCAGTTTTCCTTTTATTGGGCTCACTGCCAAACTAATTATCACTGATATCTGAGATTGATTTCAGGGATCCAAAGAACCCTGAGACACAATACCATCAATGGGTTTTATTGAAAAAAAAATAAAATAAAACCCTATGACACTTAAAGCCAATTTGCATAATAATTTGGAACATGGTTTATTACAGTGTCTGTATATACTGCAACTACCGGTACGGAGTAGGACAAGGCCATCGGACGAGGGCTGGTAACTGGGGGACAACACACCGTAGAGCCCGTGACTGCTGGACCGAACCCGTATGGAAGGGAGAGGGAACGGAACAGCCCAAGAGGTAAATGACACAGAGGAACTGTGCAGTAAGAGCCCGAGCCCGTCACTGCTGAGTGGACCCGGTCCACTGTAAAGTGCTAGAAAATTGAACTGTAACTGTGAGTGTTGGAAGTAAAATCCTGGCCAATTCAAACAACTGTGTGTGCGCTTTACTGGGACAATAAATACATCTGCTCTCCTGCGGAGCCATACTCCTGCTACCTGGGCGTGCTGGTTGGAGGAGCTGCGTGAAGAGGAGAAGTGCAGCATCCCAGGTGCACAGGACCTCTCCCTCTGCCTGGGGACCCAGCCCTACTTGTGGAGGGCTTAACATCCCAGCTGCCACCATTACCACCATCCCCGGCAGATCCCACGGCATTGGCACAAATCTTTTCACAAAGTTTACTAATTTTGTCCCCTTTTTATTGCTGCACCCAGGGCCACGAAGCCAGGCCACACCACCGTGGCCACCCAGAGACAGCAAGGTCCGGCTCTGAGTACCCCGGTTTCTAGTGGGTGCGTCAAAAGATCTTGCGATAGGTCATGAGATTAGCACACAGGTACAGATCCATAGAGGGAAAAGAAGAACAATAATAGTGTGCATAGTCACTTAACCCCTAGAATACTGCAGAAGCCCACACACAGTCCCCAGTATAGAGCACGAGTCCACACAGAGCCCCCAGTATACAGCAGGGGCCTGCACTCAGCCCCAGAATACAGCAGGAGCCTGCACACAGCCCCCAGTTTACAGCAGGAGGCCACACAGCCCCCAGTATAGAGAAGAAGGCTGCACACAGCCCCCAGTATACAGCAGCATGCCACACAACCACCAGTATAGAGCAGGCCACACAGCCCCCAGTATAGAGCAGGCCACACAGCCCCCAGTATAGAGCATGAGGTAACACATAGTCCTAAGTATACAGCAGGAGGCTGCACACAAACCCAAGTATACAGCAGGAGGCTGCACACAGCCCCAATTATACAGCAGAAGGCCGCACACAGCCCCACTTTACAGCAGGAGGCCATACACGGCTCCCTTTATACAGGAAGAGGCCACACACATACCCAAGTATACAGCAGGAGGCTGCACACAGCCCCCAGTATACAGCAGGAGGCCGCACACAGTCCCCAGTATACAGCAGGAGGTAGCACACAACCTCAGGTTTATAGCCTGAGGCCGCACACAGCTCCAAGTAAACAGCATGAGCCCACACACAGCCTCAAGTATACAGCAGAGGCTGCACACAGTTCTCAATATACAGCAGGAGGCTGCATGCAGCCCTCAGTATACAGTAGGAGGCTGCACAAAGCCCTCAGTGTACACCAGGAGGCAGCACACAACCCTCACTATACAGCATGAGGCCACACAAAGCCCCCAGTATACAGCAGGAAGCTGCACGCAGCCCTCAGTATACAGCAGGAGATGTATTTACTTTGTGACTTTTATGTGCAAAATAAAATTTTGTTAAATTATTCAATTTTGTTAGAGCTAAGAATGTTAGTCGGCGGCACCATTGCTTTTGGAGCACCAAGCGCTTGCTGAGAAATCTGGTATCCATTATCTTTAAAGTATACTGTATGGCTGTAACATGGGTTTATAGCTGAATAATGCTGTGGAATTCTATATGCATTAAGGTTCTGACTCAAATGGTATATCCACTGAGTCTAAGGGCTTGAATCTACATATTGACCTATGGTTATGCATATACACCAATGTGAATGTACTATGGGTGAATTTTTGCTCTTAGGGTGTAATTTATATGAAGGTCTGTACATGAAGGAATAATTTGAGAGGCTTTTTATTTATTGTACTGCATTGCGGACCCATGTATTCACTATGTAACCTGTGCACTTTTTAAACAGCATATAATTGTAATGTATGTGCTTCCAGGTGTACGCCCACCACTGCTGCTTGTGTCAGTCCGCTTGTCTCTCCTGCATCTGGTATTTAAATATACACAATTTTCATACTATTGGACATTTGATCGTGTTTTCTTTTGAAGTTTAGCGTGCCTCAGGCGCGATCTGTCTAGTTCACGGGATATTGTTTCTCATGTCTACATTATGGTAAAA
>JARQOC010000013.1:14858897-14924940 GCA_033576535.1 Allobates femoralis
CCACTACACCACGCTCCCACGAGTCAAGGCGGACGAACCGAACGCTGACCTCGTGTCACCCATAGCCAGACGAGGGGATAGGCTGCAGCAGGACTTCCCGACGCTGCTTCTGGCGTTCCAGACCCTGCCATTCCCCAAGATACTGACAGGATGATTGAAACCAGGTAAGCCTTTGCTGTAGGTTCCCATTAGGACAGGAAACCAAACTGAGGAAGCGAGGGGGACCGCCCCTTTATATCTGTAGGTTTCCTGTCCCGGTGGGTGGATCCCCTCTCTCAAGTGGGTGCTGTCGTGGCAAGAAGAAAACATTAGATATTGCACGAAAACATAAGTGTGATCATCGTACTGTGAAAAGATTTGTGGCTGATTCTGAGCACAGATGTGTTCGTGCAGATAAAGGCAGAAAGAGGAAGGTTTCTGCCAGGCAAGTTCATCAGATTAAGAGAGCAGCTGCTAAAAAGGCCTTACAGACCAACAAACAGATATTTGAAGCTGCTGGTGCCTTTGGAGTCCCTCGACCCTCAAGGTGTAGGATCCTTCAGAGGCTTGCTGTGGTGCATAAACCTACTATTCGGCCACCCCTAAACAGTGCTCACAAGCAGAAACGGTTGCAGTGGGTGCAGATATACATGAAGACTAATTTTTAAACAGTCTTGTTTACTGATGAGTGCCGAGCAACCCTGGATGATCCAGGTGAATAGAGTAGTGGATGGTTGGTGGATGGCCACCATGTCCCAACAAGGCTGCGACATCAAGAAGGAGGTGGAGGAGTCATGTTTTGGGCCGGAATCATTGGGAAACAGCTGGTAGAACCCTTTAAGGTTCCTGAAGGTGTGAACATGACCTCTGCAAAGTATATAGAGTTTCTGACTGAGAACTTTCTTCCATGGTACAAAAAGCAGAAACGTGCCTTCAGGAGCAAAATCATCCTCATGCATGACAATGCACCATCTCATGCTGCAAAGAATACCTTTGTGTCAGTGGCTGCTATGGGCATAAAAGTAGATAAACTCATGGTGTGGCCACCATCTTCTCCTGACCTCAACACTATAGAAAACCTATAATCAAGCAAAAGATCTATTGGTACCTTTACACGCCGCTACCGAAAGATAGAAACCGCCAGGTATCGGACACAATTGTACCTGATACCTTGAAAACACCGCGAAGTGGCGGCATGTAATTCAGGAACTACCTTCCTGTCTCTTTGGATACCTGTGTTTCAGCCGTGCTCAAAAACAAGCAGGCATAAACCCTATGGTGGCGGCGTGTAATCGGGGCACAGGAAGGTATTTGCATGGCCTAGCGTAATCCCTGGGGCGTGCCACGGCGGCATGTATACCACGCCCCATCAGTGATCATTGGTGGAAGCTCCTGCGCTACGATTGGTTGTCCCTGCATAGGGCGGCATATTTAACGAGCTGACCATTCACACTACACATTTGCAATAGCATCATGTATTAGGCAGCCTTCCTGCGCTGGCTGGCCAATCATGATGCTATTGCATTGTCCAATCACCGTACGAGCGTCGCATAATACACAACTCTGGCACACCTATGTCCTTGCGGCGCACGATATGTACGCCCATATTGCCTTGTGGTAGCGGCATGTAAATCAGGGAAGGTGCTCCACAGAAGGTAACCTGCGGCACCTGTTGGCACTTCCGGGGAACGAAAATACCTTCTGTGGAGCACCTTATTTGCAGCATCAGGTACCATTAGCAACCGTTGAAAATGCGTGAGTGCACGTGCGGTGCCTACCTGTTGCTACCCTCGGTAGCGGCGTGTAAAAGGTACCATATGAGGGTGGGAGGCAGTTCACATCAAAACAGCAGCTCTGGGAGGCTGTTCTGATACCATGCAAAGAAAGACAAGCAGAAACTCTCCAGAAACTCACAAGTTCAATGGATGCAAGAATTGTGAAGGTGATATCTAAGAAGGTATTGGAAGGAGAGCGTGGGGCACTGCGGTACCGCTGCAATCTGTTGCCATATATAAGTCCTAGTTTGGACCGGGTGCGTACACTTCGGACTGGTGGTGCAAGCCATAACAGTTCATTAAAGAGTTCAATCAGTAGAAAAATGAGCAGCAGTCACCAGTATGCGTCTTCACTTTTATTAAAGCCAAGTTACAGGCAGTTATCATTGGGAGGTTTCTTCAATAAAATTTGATGTATACTCTAACGGATGATGACTTTTATTACACTGACTGTCGTCTGCACCGACCATTTAGGAAAATCAGAGAAAAAGAACATTTGCATAATAATTTGGAACATGGCGTACAGGCTGTAGTGGGGACCTGTATATACTGTATGCTGCTGTCTCTGAGCTGTAAAAAAGATAAACAGACACAGATCACACACCCCCACCGCGGACACCACTGACACTGAATAGGAGCTTCAAGTCCTGCACTGAAGTCCAGGCTCCTCTTCTCCCCGTCGTTGATGTCTTCTGCTGTGATTCCTGTTTGTACTGCGCAGCTGCTGCTTAAGCGCCTGCGCAGTACAAACTTCGTGATACGGAAGTGCAGAGGTCCGGTCCCCACAGCATTACCTTCACATAGCTGCTGTGTTGGGGACCAGGGGGGAGGTCCCGGCAGCTATGTGGAAGTATATGAGTGCGAGGACTGGCCCTCTGCATAAGTAATGGATGGATGGTTTCCCCAACTGTAAGTGGGCCCTCCCAGCTCTCCAGGGCCCTGACATCTGCCCGGGTGCTGACACCGTCCCCGCATATACACAAACACATATATATACATACACACACTCAGTTTTATATATTAGATGTAAAGACTTCATTGCTGGACAGCTATAATTGTGTGATCTACATGTTTTGGCTGCTCAGGTCTTGGTCACTGGATTTTTTCTCCTCTTTATCCTATTATGTGTTTCTTATATACATAATAAAGACATTATTATTTTTTACTTTTGCATCTCATCCTCTTTTTTTTAACAAGGCTGATTGGTTCCTTGCTGCACTGTAGGTTCGACAGCATTAGTTACTGTTATGGAGGATATTATTTAGGTATATACTGTATACTGTATGTGCGGTGAAGGTATGCTGCAACCTGCTGGTCACCGTTTGCAGTGCAGAGCAACAATTCAAAAATATTACCCCCCCCCTCTGCTGCTTATCAAAAAGGGGTTGTTCAGACATTAAAAGGGTGATGTGATATTCAGATAAATGGGGCAGAGCTGTAATGCCGGACACAGCCCATAAAGCAAAGTGAAAAGATCTTTTATTTTTAATAACAGTCATTTACTTACGGTACATGTCTGAGCAGTAATTCCAGTCTTCAGCCAGAAGAGAGCAATACTGAGCTGAGGCGTCATATTAAACAGCGGGAATATGAGGACCCTGGACATCAAGCAGATATTTACTGGTGGATTGCAAACAGCCGCGCTCATCACCTGTCATTACTAACGGGATAATCCTATTTTTGTTACAAATAAACTGAGTACTGATCGTTTGTCTGATGGGGCCCCAGGCCATGACCTGTCATCTGTGTCAGAACCCAGCAAGACTTTTTTTCTGCAGCACCCCCAGAGGCCAGATGAAGCACTGCAAGATACCAGATCAATAATCTGTCTCTTTGTTTCATTAGTCGTTAGAAGTTAGAATGGCCATGAGGATGACTGCCGGCTTTTGCAATTTTTTATTATTTGCCTTAGGCATTATTACATACAGCAAAGAAAGGTAGACCCTGACTCCCGTCGGTGATCCTGGATCTCCTTAGTTCATAGCTGTGGGAATAGAACGTCTTTGTAATAGGACGTCTTCGACTTCCGACCAGATTTAAAAGGTGTGCTTATGTGTCATCTTCAGGAGTGCACCCCTCCTCTGCCTCCCAGCTTCCAGCAAAAAAGTGCAATCCACTAACCATGTTCACTATATGGTAAAATAGATCTGGCAGTATGATTCCTCAGGTCAGTACGAGTTCGTAGATACCAAACATCTACAGTAGTGTTCAAAATAATAGCAGTGTAATATGACCAACCAGATTATTCACTGTTTAATATAAATTATATTACCATGTTAAACAATTCAACAGTTGGTGCCGTAGATTCTTAGAAAACTCCCAGACTCCACATTCATGATCTGTTTTTGAGTCTGTGTATTTGAGTAATTAATTGAATGGGGTGTGTTCAAAATAATAGCAGTGTGGAGTTCAATTAGTGCAGTCAATCATCCTGTGAAGAAACAGGTGTGAATCAGGGGGCCCTTATTTAAGGGTGAAGTTGGAACATGTTGTACTTGTATTTCTCCTTGAAAGACTAATAAATATGGGTCGTTCGACATTTTTTAGAAAAGCGGGCTTTGATTGAACAAAGCGGGCTTAGAAAAGCGGGCTTTGATTGAACCTGGGGTTGATTGAACAAGGTAAAACATATAAAGAAGTGCAATGATCGGCTGCTCAGCTAAGATAATCTACGATGCTTTCTAATGGAAAACCAGAGGGACAAGGAAACGGAAGACGGCCACTAGAATGGATAGAAGAATATCCAGAATGGTAGAGGCTCCGCCAATGATCAGCTCCAGGAGGATCAAAGACGTCTCAAGTTACCTGTGAGGACTGTGACAGTGAGAAGACGCCGATGTGAAGATCATCTATGGCAAGAAGAACCCGCAGAGTCCCACTGTTATAGAAAAGACATGACCTGAAGAAAGAAGAGGAGAGGTTACACAGTGTACCCAAAAGAGGAGAGTGTGGAGCAGATAGTAGTCATTGCCGGGGGGCGGCCCAATAGACATTGCCGGGGGGGAGGCACGGTAGACACTGCCAGGGGGATAGGCACGGTAGACATTGCCAGGAGGGTGTGCGGTAGTCATTGCCGGGGGAGGAGGGAGCGTGGCAGTCATTTGTGGGGGGGGGTCACAGTAGTCATTGCCAGTGGGGCAGTAGTCATAGCGGGGGGGTCAGTAGTCATAGCCAGGGTGGGGGGAGCGAGGTACTCATTGCCGGGAGAGGGGGGTGTTAGTCATTGCTGGGAGGGGGACCGATAGTCATTGCCAGGCGTGTCGCTTGGTGGCACGTCCTGACACTCCTACATGAATTCTGGTTGCGGATCTGTCACAATAGATAACAGCACTTCTTTAGTTCGCATCAGCTTGTTGCCAGGTATTTCCACGGTACAGTACAGTTAAGGGTCCTTCACTTTCTCCTAAACTGCTGCACTCACTGAACTCTACAGTAGAAGATCTTTCAGTCCTGGGGCCACGATAACCTCTGGTATGTTCTTTCTATCCCGTCCTCTCTCTGAGACCAGTATCCTAACTGCCATTTTCCACACTGCACGAACCTCTGTCTGCTCCCAGCAGGGGTAGCGTCCTCCACTCTTGGTTTGTAAAACCTCCAGAGACCCTTTTGCCTCCTCCTGCAGCCCCTCGTCTGTGCTCCTCCATCTCCTCCCGCAGCCCCTCGCCTCTGCTCCTCTCACAGCCCCTTGCCTGTGCTCCACCGTCTCCTCCTGCAGCCCCTCGCATGTGCTCCTCCGTCTCCTCCCGAAGCCGCTTGCCTGTGCTCCTCTGTCTCCTCCCGAAGCCTCTCGCCTGTGCTCCTCTATCTACTGCTGCAGCACCTTGCCTGTCCTCCTCTGTCTCTTCCCGCAGCCCCTCCCCGGTGCTCCTCTGTCTCTTCCCGCAGCCCATCGCCTATGTTCCTCTGTCTCCTGCCGCAGCCCCTCGCCTGTGCTTCTCCGTCTCTTCCCGCAACCCTTCGCCTGTGCTCCACCGTCTCTTCCCGCAGGCCCTCGCCTGTGCTCCTCCATCTTTTCCCGCAGCCCATCGCCTGTGCACCTCTGTCTCTTCCCGCAGCCCATCGCCTGTGCTCCTCTGTCTCTTCCCGCAGCACCTCGCCTATGCTCCTCCGTCTGCTCCCACAGCCCCTAGCCTGTGCTCCTCTGTCTGCTCCCGCAACCCCTAGCCTGTGCTCCTCCATCTGCTCCCACAGCCCCTCGCCTGTGTCCCTCTGTCCCCTCACACAGCCCCTCGCCTGTGTCCCTCCGTCCCCTCGCACAGTCCCTCCATCCCCTCGTCCTTGCCTGTTCCCCTCCATCCCCTCGCCTGTGCCCCTCCGTCCCCTTTTGCAGCCCCTCGCCTGTGCCCCTCCATCAGGAGTGGGTTCAGGTGACTTTGGCAGTCCTACTTGAGCCTTGTGTCCCAGATGTCTCAGGGGTACTGGTCCTCCTCTATATTACGCAAGGTGTAGTGTCCTCACCAGTACTATCAGCCTTCACTCCCTTCAGGACGCCACCTCTCCTGTCACAAGTCGCCCATAGCAAACGGCTCTGCTGTTCCTCAGACCTGAGGGGCCCTGGACCCTGCCTGGGCCCTTACTGGCATATCCATAGCAACTGTCTCTCTCTATGTACTAGCTCCTCCCATATTGACTAATTCCAGATATCAACTGCCTGTTGCCGGGCAGATTTAATCTTTCAACTGCCAATCTATAACACTTATACCACCTTATGAAACATCCGACATTATATACACTGTGTTCCAAATTATTATACAAATGTTCTTTTTCTCTGATTTTCCTAAATGGTCGGTGCAAATGACGATCAGTGTAATAAAAGTCATCACTCGTTAGAGGATACATCGAATTCTATTGTAGAAACCTCCAAATGATAACAATATAATCTTCAAAATTAAAAAAAAAACCTCTAAATTCACTGTTCCTAATTATTAGGCACAGGAGAGTTTCTAAACATTTGATATGTTTGAAAGAACTGAAAATGCTCATTCGTTGAATTTGCAGCATTAGGAGGTCACATTCACTGAAATAAAAAGCTATTTAACTCCAAAACATCCTAACAGGCCAAGTTACATGGTAACATAGGAACCCTTCTTTGATCTCACCTTCACAATTCTTGCATCCATTGAACTTGTGAGTTTCTGGAGAGTTTCTGCTTGTATTTCTTTGCATGATGTCAGAATCGCCTCCCAGAGCTGCTGTTTTGATGTGAACTGCCTCCCACCCTCATAGATCTTTTGCTTGATTATACTCCAAAGGTTCTCTATAGGGTTGAGGTCAGGGGAAGATGGAGCCACACCATGAGTTTATCTCCTTTTATGCCCATAGCAGCCAATGGCACAGAGGTATTCTTTGCAGCATGAGATGGTGCATTGTCATGCATGAGGATGATTTTGCTCCTAAAGGCACATTTCTGCTTTTTGTACCATGGAAGAAAGTTCTCAGTCAGAAACTCTATATACGCTGCAGAGGTCTTTTTAACACCTTCAGGAACCTTAAAGGGGCCTACCAGCTGTTTCCCAATGATTCCAGCCCAAAACATGACTCCTCCACCTCCTTGCTGACGTCGCAGCCTTATTGGGACATGGTGGCATCCACCAACCATCCACTACTCCATCCATCTGGACCATCCAGGGTTGCTCGGCACTCATCAGTAAACAAGACTGTTTGAAAATTAATCTTCATGTATGTCTGGGCCCACTGCAACCGTTTCTGCTTGTGAGCACTGTTTAGGGGTGGCCGAATAGTCGGTTTATGCTCCACAGCAAGCCTTTGAAGGATCCTACACCTTGAGGTTGGAGGGACTCCAGAGGCTCCAGCAGCTTCACATATCTGTTTGCTGGTTTGTAAGGCCTTTTTAGCAGCTGCTCTCTTAATCTGATGAACTTGCCTGGCAGAAACCTTCCTCATTCTGCCTTTATCTGCACGAACACATCTGTGCTCAGAATCAGCCACAAATCTCTTCACAGTACGATGACCACGCTTAAGTTTTCGTGCAATATCAAATCTTTTCATAACTTGTCCAAGGCATTGCACTATGTGTTGCTTTTCGGCAGCAGAGACATCCTTTTTTCTTTCCCATGTTACTTGAAAACTGTGGCCTGCGTAATATTGTAGAAAACCCAGTTTTCTTTTTTTGGGCTCACCTGCCAAACTGATTATCACAGGTATCTGAGATTGATTTCAATGATCCAAAGACCCTGAGACACAAGACCAGCAATGGGTTTCATTGAAAAAAAAATAAAAATAAAACCCTATGAAACTTAAAACCAATTGGCATAATAATTTGGAACACAGTGTACGGTATTACTAGATGGTAGATGGTAGCCCGATTCTAACGCATCGGGCATTCTAGACTATGTATGTAGTTTATTTATGAAGATTTAAGAATAATGCAAAGCGCCAATATCGCTGATTGCTGGCAACCGGTCGGGCGCAACCAATCAGTGAAGCGAGGTTGAAATCCCGCGCCAACTTGCAGGCAGACTGCCCCTGTTGCTGATTGGTCGTGCTCAGCTGGCCTGACCAATCAGCAACGCAGGATTTGCGTTACAGACAAACAGAGAGAAGTAGACAATTACAGTTGTGGCCAAAAGTATTGACACCCCTGCAATTCTGTCAGATAATACTCAGTTTCTTCCTGAAAATGATTGCAATCACAAATTCTTTGGTATTATTATCTTCATTTAATTTGTCTTCAATGAAAAAACACAAAAAGAATTGTCCTAAAGCCAAATTGGATCTAATTCCACCAAACATAAAAAAGGGGGTGGACAAAAGTATTGGCACTGTTAGAAAAATCATGTGATGCTTCTCTAATTTGTGTAATTAACAGCACCTGTAACTTACCTGTGGCACCTAACAGGTGTTGGCAATAACTACATCACACTTGCAGCCAGTTGACATGGATTAAAGTTGACTCAACCTCTGTCCTGTGTCCTTGTGTGTGCCACATTGAGCATGGAGAAAAGAAAGAAGACCAAAGAACTGTCTGAGGACTTGAGAAACCAAATTGTGAGGAAGCATGAGCAATCTCAAGGCTACAAGTCCATCTCCAAAGACCTGAATGTTCCTGTGTCTACCGTGCGCAGTGTCATCAAGAAGTGTAAAGCCCATGGCACTGTGGCTAACCTCCCTAGATGTGGACGGAAAAGGAAAATTGACGAGATTTCAACGCAAGATTGTGCGGATGGTGGATAAAGAACCTCGACTAACATCCAAACAAGTTCAAGCTGCCCTGCAGTCCGAGGGTACAACAGTGTCAACCCATACTATCCGTCGGCGTCTGAATGAAAAGGGACTGTATGGTAGGAGACCCAGGAAGATCCCACTTCTTACCCCGAGACATAAAAAAGCCAGGCTGGAGTTTGCCAAAACTTACCTGAGAAAGCCTAAAACATTTTGGAAGAATGTTCTCTGGTCAGATGAGACAAAAGTAGAGCTTTATGGGCAAAGGCATCAACATAGAGTTTACAGGAGAAAAAAAGAGGCATTCAAAGAAAAGAACACGGTCCCTACAGTCAGACATGGCGGAGGTTCCCTGATGTTTTGGGGTTGCTTTGCTGCCTCTGGCACTGGACTGCTTGACCGTGTGCATGGCATTATGAAGTCTGAAGACTACCAACACATTTTGCAGCATAATGTAAAGCCCAGTGTGAGAAAGCTGGGTCTCCCTCAGAGGTCAGGGGTCTTCCAGCAGGACAATGACCCAAAACACACTTCAAAAAGCACTAGAAAATGGTTTGAGAGAAAGCACTGGAGACTTCTAAGGTGGCAGCAATGAGTCCAGACCTGAATCCCATAGATCACCTGTGGAGAGATCTAAAAATGGCAGTTTGGAGAAGGCACCCTTCAAATATCAGGGACCTGGAGCAGTTTGCCAAAGAAGAATGGTGTAAAATTCCAGCAGAGCATTGTAAGAAACTCATTGATGGTTACCGGAAGCGGTTGATCGCAGTTATTTTGGCTAAAGGTTGTGCAAACAAGTATTAGGCTGAGGGTGCCAATACTTTTGTCCGGCCCATTTTTGGAGTTTTGTGTGAAATGATCAATGTTTTGCTTTTTGCTTCATTCTCTTTTGTGTTTTTTCATTGAAGACAAATTAAATGAAGATAATAATAGCAAAGAATTTGTGATTGCAATCATTTTCAGGAAGAAACTGAGTATTATCTCACTAACTAGTACAGCGCCATGTATCCTAATAGAGCTATATAAATACATAATAATAATAATAATTATCTGACAGAATTGCAGGGGTGTCAATACTTTTGGCCACAACTGTATATAGTAGACACCTACAGCAGTACCGGTGTGCAGCAGAGCCGGAGTCCAGGAGGGGACAGTGGGCGGGTGCGGGCAGGAGGGGGCCGGGTAAGAGCATCTGGTTGCGGGCAGGAGAGGGGCCGGGGAAGAGCGGGTGGGTACAGGCAGGAGGTGGCAAGGGGGACAACAGACGGGTGTGGGCAGGAGGGGGCGGGGGGGCCCCTCCTGCCCGCACCCGGCTGATGTTCCCCGGCCCCCTCCTGCTCGCAGCAGAGTGCTTAGCAGAGTATACGGCGGCTCAGTGGTTAGCAGAGTATACAGGGGCTCAGTGGTTAGCACAGTAAACGCTGGCTCAGTAGTTAGCACTGTATGGTGGCTCAGTGGTTAGCACTGTATATGGTGGCTCAGTGGTTAGCACTGTATACGGTGGCTCAGTGGTTAGCACTGTACGGTCGCTCAGTGGTTAGCACTGTATATGGTGGCTCAGTGGTTAGCACTGTATATGGTGGCTCAGTGGTTAGCACTGTATATGGTGGCTCAGTGGTTAGCACTGTATGATGGCTCAGTGGTTAGCACAGTATACAGAGCCGCAGTGGTTAGCACTCTATAGTGGCTCAGTGGTTAGCACTGTATGGTGGCTCAGTGGTTAGCACTGTATATGGTGGCTCAGTGGTTAGCACTGTATATGGTGGCTCAGTGGTTGGCACTGTATATGGTGGCTCAGTGGTTAGCACTGTATATGGTGGCTCAGTGGTTGGCACTGTATATGGTGGCTCAGTGGTTAGCACTGTATGGTGGCTCAGTGGTTAGCACCGTAAATGGTGGCTCAGTGGTTAGCACTGTATACGGTGGCTCAGTGGTTAGCACTGTATACGGTGGCTCAGTGGTTGGCACTGTATATGGAGGCACAATGGTTAGCACTGTATGGTGGCTCAGTGGTTAGCACTGTATGGTGGCTCAGTGGTCAGCACTGTATATGGTGGCTCAGTGGTTAGCACTGTATAGTGGCTCAGTGGTTAGCACTGTATATGGTGGCTCAGTGGTTAGCACTGTATATGGTGGCTCAGTGGTTAGCACTGTATATGGTGGCTCAGTGGTTAGCACTGTATGGTGGCTCTATGGTTAGCACTGTATATGGTGGCTCAGTGGTTAGCACTGTATATGGTGGCTCAGTGGTTAGCACTGTATATGGTGGCTCAGTGGTTAGCACTGTATATGGTGGCTCAGTGGTTAGCACTGTATATGGTGGCTCAGTGGTTAGCACTGTATGGTGGCTCAGTGGTTAGCACTGTATGGTGGCTCAGTGGTTAGCACTGTATATGGTGGCTCAGTGGTTAGCACTGTATATGGTGGCTCAGTGGTTATCACTGTATATGGTGGCTCAGTGGTTAGCGCTGTATGGTGGCTCAGTGGTTAGCACTGTATATGGTGGCTCAGTGGTTATCACTGTATATGGTGGCTCAGTGGTTAGCACTGTATATGGTGGTTCTGTGGTTAGCACTGTATACGGTGGCTCAGTGGTTAGCATTGTATATGGTGGCTCAGTGGTTAGCACTGTATATGGTGGCTCAGTGGTTAGCACTGTATATGGTGGCTCAGTGGTTAGCGCTGTATATGGTGGCTCAGTGGTTAGCACTGTATGGTGGCTCAGTGGTTAGCACTGTATATGGTGGCTCAGTGGTTAGCACTGTATGGTGGCTCAGTGGTTAGCACTGTATATGGTGGATCAGTGGTTAGCACTGTATACGGTGGCTCAGTGGTTAGCACTGTATACGGTGGCTCAGTGGTTAGCACTGTATATGGTGGCTCAGTGGTTAGCACTGTATATGGTGGCTCAGTGGTTAGCACTGTATATGGTGGATCAGTGGTTAGCACTGTATGGTGGCTCAGTGGTTAGCACTGTATACGGTGGCTCAGTGGTTAGCACTGTATACGGTGGCTCAGTGGTTAGCACTGTATATGGTGGCTCAGTGGTTAGCACTGTATGGTGCCTCAGTGGTTAGCACTGTATACGGTGGCTCAGTGGTTAGCACTGTATATGGTGGCTCAGTGGTTAGCACTGTACGGTGGCTCAGTGGCTAGCACTGTACGGTGGCTCAGTGGTTAGCACTGTATATGATGGCTCAGTGATTAGCACTGTATATGGTGGCTCAGTGTTTAGCACTGTATATGGTGGCTCAGTGGTTAGCACTGTACGGTGGCTCAGTGGCTAGCACTGTACGGTGGCTCAGTGGCTAGCACTGTACGGAAGCTCAGTGGTTAGCACTGCGCCGTGTCTCAGTGGTCAGCGCAGGACGGAGGCTCAGTGGTCAGCGCAGGACGGAGGCTCAGTGCAGGACGGAGGCTCAGTGGTCAGCGCAGGATGGAGGCTCAGTGGTCAGCGCAGGATGGAGGGTCAGTGGTCAGCACACGTCCATCCCCCCTCCCATCCGCTCAGGTCTCACCCGCAACCGTTATTTGCATCGCCGCTACAGCAGGCAATGAGCGGTCATGTGATAGGCGGGCTGAAGTGACGTGCACAGAGCCTGTCACATGACCGCTCATTACCTGCTGTGTAGTGGCGATGCAAACACCGGGTGCAGGTGAGACCGAAGCGGCGGGGAATGGAGCGAGGGGTGGGAGGAAATGGAGCGAGGGGGGAGGAAATGGAGCAGCGGGTGGAGCAGAAGCGGGCAATAGGGGGCCGGAGGTGGGCGCACTCACTCCAGCGGATGGGTGCAGGCAGGAGGGGGCTGACAGTGCGGTGTCTGTGAGCACGCAGCTGTTTTGCATACTCCTCGCTCATTGGTGGCCGCCTCCGCCGGCTGCCAATGAGTGTCCTGGCGCTAGTGCGCTATTTCGGCGTCAGACAGACACAATTATATAGTAGATACCAATACACAAAGATTACATTATCAATGCTGCTACACCTCTACATATTAACATTCTGAACTCTGCTACATCTTATACATTACACTATACACAAACACTTTACATGTAACGTTATATAACAGTGTGGACAACATCTTTGTGGGGAGGGGAATGACCACCCACCCAGCACTCCTGTCTGCAGCCCCATGTAAGTGCCACCACCCTCCCTGTACCCCTGTATGCAGCCCCATGTAAGTGCCACCACCCAAGTATGCAGCCCCATGTAAGTGCCACCACCCAAGTATGCAGCCCCATGTAAGTGCCACCACCTCTCCCTGCACGTATGTATGCAGCCTCATGTATGTAACACCAACCATCCCTGCAGCCCCATGTAAGTGCCAGCACAACTTGCACCCCTGTATGCAGCCCCATTTACTGCACAGCAGCCACAGCGCGCCACCCGCATAATCGCACACTTTCCGAGGCCCCGCCCCTTCCTGTGACGTAATTTCCTTGTTATCCCCATTCATTCATTCATTTCATTCTAGACTTTACAAGAAGTGAGCAGAGAGTGCGGTGTGTGTGCGGCCCGGGAGAAGAGAGAGTGCGGAGTGTGCGCGGCCCCGGGAGAAGAGAGTGCGGTGTGTGTGCGGCCCCGGGAGAAGAGAGAGTGCGGAGTGTGCGCGGCCCCGGAAGAAGAGAGAGTGCGGTGTGTGCGCGGCCCCGGGAGAAGAGAGTGCGTCCCCGGGAGAAGAAGAGAGTGCGGAGTGTGTGCGGCCCCGGAAGAAGAGAGAGTGCGGTGTGTGCGCGGCCCCGGGAGAGGAGAGAGTGCGGTGTGTGCGCGGCCCCGGGAGAGGAGAGAGTGCGGAGTGTGTGTGCGGCCCCGGGAGAGGAGAGAGTGCGGTGTGTGTGCGGCCCCGGGAGAAGAGAGAGTGCGGAGTGTGCGCGGCCCCGGGAGAAGAGAGAGTGCGGAGTGTGCGCGGCCCCGGGAGAAGAGAGAGTGCGGAGTGTGCGCGGCCCCGGGAGAAGAGAGAGTGCGGAGTGTGCGCGGCCCCGGGAGAAGAGAGAGTGCGGAGTGTGCGCGGCCCCGGGAGAAGAGAGAGTGCGGAGTGTGCGCGGCCCCGGGAGAAGAGAGAGTGCGGAGTGTGCGCGGCCCCGGGAGAAGAGAGAGTGCGGAGTGTGCGCGGCCCCGGGAGAAGAGAGAGTGCGGAGTGTGCGCGGCCCCGGGAGAAGAGAGAGTGCGGAGTGTGCGCGGCCCCGGGAGAAGAGAGAGTGCGGGGTGTGCGCGGGCCCCGGGAGAAGAGCGAGTGCGGGGTGTGCGCGGCCCCGGGAGAGGAGAGAGTGCGGGGGTGTGCGCGGCCCCGGGAGAGGAGAGAGTGCGGGGTGTGCGCGGCCCCGGGAGAGGAGAGAGTGCGGGGTGTGCGCGGGCCCGGGAGAGGAGAGAGTGCGGGGTGTGCGCGGCCCCGGGAGAGGAGAGAGTGCGGGGTGTGCGCGGCCCCGGGAGAGGAGAGAGTGCGGGGTGTGCGCGGCCCCGGGAGAGGAGAGAGTGCGGGGTGTGCGCGGCCCCGGGAGAGGAGAGAGTGCGGGGTGTGCGCGGCCCCGGGAGAGGAGAGAGTGCGGGGTGTGCGCGGCCCCGGGAGAGGAGAGAGTGCGGGGTGTGCGCGGCCCCGGGAGAGGAGAGAGTGCGGGGTGTGCGCGGCCCCGGGAGAGGAGAGAGTGCGGGGTGTGCGCGGCCCCGGGAGAGGAGAGAGTGCGGGGTGTGCGCGGCCCCGGGAGAGGAGAGAGTGCGGGGTGGTGCGGGCCCCGGGAGAGGAGAGAGTGCGGGGTGTGCGCGGCCCCGGGAGAGGAGAGAGTGCGGGGTGTGCGCGGCCCCGGGAGAGGAGAGAGGTCGGGGTGTGCGCGGCCCCGGGAGAGGAGAGAGTGCGGGGTGTGCGCGGCCCCGGGGAGAGGAGAGAGTGCGGGGTGTGCGCGGCCCCGGGAGAGGAGAGAGTGCGGGGTGTGCGCGGCCCCGGGAGAGGAGAGAGTGCGGGGTGTGCGCGGCCCCGGGAGAGGAGAGAGTGCGGGGTGTGTCGCGGCCCCGGGAGAGGAGAGAGTGCGGGGTGTGCGCGGCCCCGGGAGAGGAGAGAGTGCGGGGTGTGCGCGGCCCCGGGAGAGGAGAGAGTGCGGGGTGTGCGCGGCCCCGGGAGAGGAGAGAGTGCGGGGTGTGCGCGGCCCCGGGAGAGGAGAGAGTGCGGGGTGTGCGCGGCCCCGGGAGAGGAGAGAGTGCGGGGTGTGCGCGGCCCCGGGAGAGGAGAGAGTGCGGGGTGTGGCGGGGCCCCGGGAGAGGAAAGAGAGTGCGGCCGTGATGTGCGCGGCCCCCGGGAGAAGAGAGAGTGCGGCGTGTGCGCGGCCCCGGGAGAAGAGAGAGTGCGGCGTGTGCGCGGCCCCGGGAGAAGAGAGAGTGCGGTGTGTGTGTGCGGCCCCGGGAGAAGAGAGAGTGCGGTGTGTGTGTGCGGCCCCGGGAGAAGAGAGAGTGCGGTGTGTGTGTGCGGCCCCGGGAGAAGAGAGAGTGCGGTGTGTGTGTGCGGCCCCGGGAGAAGAGAGAGTGCGGTGTGTGTGTGCGGCCCCGGGAGAAGAGAGAGTGCGGTGTGTGTGTGCGGCCCCGGGAGAAGAGAGAGAGTGCGGTGTGTGTGTGCGGCCCCGGGAGAAGAGAGAGAGTGCGGTGTGTGTGCGGCCCCGGGAGAAGAGAGAGTGCGGTGTGTGTGTGCGGCCCCGGGAGAAGAGAGTGATAGATTGTGGAGAAAGAGCGGGAGAGCCGGTCCCCATGGCAACCAATCCGATCACTGCTTCCATTCCCTGCTGTGTGTGAGGCATGAGACAAGGATTCTTATTGGTTGTTGTAGGGAGCGGTGTGACAGGCTCCTCCCTCTGCCGGGAGTCATCCTGTGTCCAGAGAGAGCAGCCCCTATATATAACTATGACATCATCACTGGACGCCCCTCCCCTATGTATAACTATGATGTCATCACTGGACGCCCCTCCCCCTCTATATAACTGTATGATGTCATCACTGGATGCCCCTCCCCTATATATAACTGTATGATGTCATCACTGGACGCCCCTCCCCCTATATATAACTGTATGACATCATCACTGGATGCCCCTCCCCTATATATAACTATGATGTCATCACTGGATGCCCCTATATATAACTGTATGACGTCATCACTGGACGCCCCTCACCTATTTATAAATGTATGATGTCATCACTGGACGCCCCTCCCCTATATATAACTATGATGTCATCACTGGATGCCCCTATATATAACTATGATGTCATCACTGGACGCCCCTCCCCTATTTATAAATGTATGATGTCATCACTGGACGCCCCTCCCCTATATATAACTGATGTCATCACTGGACACCTCTCCCCTATATATACCTGTATGATGTCATCACTGGACGCCCCTCCCCTATATATACCTGTATGATGTCATCACTGGACGCCCCTCCCTATATATAACTGTATAGCGGCCGTCAAACGCTTACAATATCGCTCACATCGCTGGTTAGATGTCACACAGACAGACTCACCAGCGATGTGGGCCAGCGAAATCGCTGGTAACTATGGTACACATCGGGTTACTAGGCGCCGCGCGTCGCTTAGTAACCCGACGTTTACCATAGATACCATCTCCCAGCATAGGCTCTGCTGCTGGGAGATGGATCATCGTGGTGTTATACACCACGATGAGGCAGATCGTAACATCGTTCATCGCTAGATCTGAGCTCCGGAGCTCATATCTGCGATGTCACGATCAAGCGATTTTACATAGTAAAATCGCTTGATTACATGCAACGATGCCCAAACGATATCGCGTAAGCGATCAAAAAGGAGATCGCTTAAATGATATCGGGCTTAAAATCGTTGCGTGTGACGGCCACTTATGATATCATCGGACGCCCCTCCCCTATATATAACTATGATGTCATCACTGGACACCCCTCCCCTATATATAACTATGATGTCATCACTGAACACCCCTATATATAACTATGATGTCATCACTGGACGCCCCTCCCCCTATATATAACTGTATGACATCATCACTGGACACCCCTTCCCTATTTATAACTATGATGTCATAACTGGACGCCCCTCCCCCTCTATATAACTGTATGATGTCATCACTGGACACCCCTCCCCTATATATAACTGTATGATGTCATCACTGGATGCCCCTCCCCCTATATATAACTATGATGTCATCACTGGACGCCCCTCCCCCTATATATAACTATGATGTCATCACTGGACGCCCCTCCCCCTATATATAACTATGATGTCATTACTGGACTCTCCTCCCCTATATATAAATGTATGATGTCATAACTGGACGCCCCTCCCCCTCTATATAACTGTATGATGTCATCACTGGACACCCCTCCCCTATATATAACTGTATGATGTCATCACTGGATGCCCCTCCCCCTATATATAACTATGATGTCATCACTGGACGCCCCTCCCCCTATATATAACTATGATGTCATTACTGGACTCTCCTCCCCTATATATAAATGTATGATGTCATCACTGGACGCCCCTCCCCTATATATAACTGATGTCATCACTGGACGCCCCTCCCCTATATATATAACTGTATGACGTCATCACTGGACGCCCCTCCTCTATATATATAACTGTATGACGTCATCACTGGACGCCCCTCCCCTATATATAACTATGATGTCATCACTGGATGCCCCTCCCCTATATATAACTGATGTCATCACTGGACACCCCTCCCCTATATATAACTGTATGATATCATCACTGGACGCCCCCTCACCACCACAAATCTCCTATGATGCTCTTCTCCTTGACTGACTCCACCCACCATCATGCCTCACCACGCTTTACACTGCAGCCGCTCTCCTAGTACTGACTCCGCCCACCATCATGTCTCACATGCTTTAGGCCTCTTTCACACATCTGTGCCGACACATACCAGAGGCATGGACGTACAGATAGCACTGTTACTCTATAGCCCCCTTTACATGTCTGCTCCTCCAACCAGCGCTGTCTGCTCCTCTCCAACCTCCAGTGCTGTCTACTCCCTCCTTCCAGCGCAGCCTGCTCCTCCCTCCTTCCAGCGCAGCCTGCTCCTCCCTCCTTCCAGCGCAGCCTGCTCCTCCCTCCTTCCAGCGCAGCCTGCTACTCCCTCCTTCCAGCGCAGCCTGCTACTCCCTCCTTCCAGCGCAGCCTGCTCCTCCCTCCTTCCAGCGCAGCCTGCTCCTCCCTCCTTCCAGCGCAGCCTGCTCCTCCCTCCTTCCAGCGCAGCCTGCTCCTCCCTCCTTCCAGCGCAGCCTGCTCCTCCCTCCTTCCAGCGCAGCCTGCTCCTCCCTCCTTCCAGCGCAGCCTGCTCCTCCCTCCTTCCAGCGCTGTCTGCTCCTCTCTCCTCCCTCCAGTGCTGCCTGCTCCTCCCTCCTTCCAGCGCTGTCTGCTCCTCTCCTCCCTTCAGCGCAGCCTGCTCCTCCCTCCTTCCAGCGCTGTCTGCTCCTCCTCCCTCCAGCGCAGCCTGCTCCTCCCTCCTTCCAGCGCTGTCTGCTCCTCTCTCCTCCCTCCAGCGCAGCCTGCTCCTCTCTCCTCCCTCCAGCGCAGCCTGCTCCTCTCTCCTCCCTCCAGCGCAGCCTGCTCCTCTCTCCTCCCTCCAGCGCAGCCTGCTCCTCTCTCCTCCCTCCAGCGCAGCCTGCTCCTCCCTCCTTCCAGCGCAGCCTGCTCCTCCCTCCTTCCAGCGCAGCCTGCTCCTCCCTCCTTCCAGCGCAGCCTGCTCCTCCCTCCTTCCAGCGCAGCCTGCTCCTCCCTCCTTCCAGCGCAGCCTGCTCCTCCCTCCTTCCAGCGCAGCCTGCTCCTCCCTCCTTCCAGCGCAGCCTGCTCCTCCCTTCTTCCAGCGCAGCCTGCTCCTCCCTTCTTCCAGTGCAGCCTGCTCCTCCCTTCTTCCAGCGCAGCCTGCTCCTCCCTTCTTCCAGCGCAGCCTGCTCCTCCCTTCTTCCAGCGCAGCCTGCTCCTCCCTTCTTCCAGCGCTGTCTGCTTCTCTCACCTCCCTCCAGCGCTGTCTGCTCTTCTCTCCCTCCAGCGCTGTCTGCTCCTCTCTCCCTCCAGCGCTGTCTGCTCCTCTCTCCCTCCAGCGCTGTCTGCTCCTCTCTCCCTCCAGCGCTGTCTGCTCTCTCTCTCCCTCCAGCGCTGTCTGCTCCTCTCTCCCTCCAGCGCTGTCTGCTCCTCTCTCCCTCCAGCGCTGTCTGCTCCTCTCTCCCTCCAGCGCTGTCTGCTCCTCTCTCCCTCCAGCGCTGTCTGCTCCTCTCTCCCTCCAGCGCTGTCTGCTCCTCTCTCCCTCCAGCGCTGTCTGCTCCTCTCTCCCTCCAGCGCTGTCTGCTCCTCTCTCCCTCCAGCGCTGTCTGCTCCTCTCTCCCTCCAGCGCTGTCTGCTCCTCTCTCCCTCCAGCGCTGTCTGCTCCTCTCTCCCTCCCGCGCCGTCTGCTCCTCTCTCCTCCCTCCCGCGCCGTCTGCTCCTCTCTCCTCCCTCCCGCGCCGTCTGCTCCTCTCTCCTCCCTCCCGCGCCGTCTGCTCCTCTCTCCTCCCTCCCGCGCCGTCTGCTCCTCTCTCCTCCCTCCCGCCCCGTCTGTCCTCTCCCTCCCGCCCTCTGCTCCTCTCTCCTCCCTCCCGCGCCGTCTGCTCCTCTCTCCCCCTCCCGCGCCGTCTGTCCTCTCTCCTCCCTCCCGCGCCGTCTGCTCCTCTCTCCTCCCTCCCGCGCCGTCTGCTCCTCTCTCCTCCCTCCCGCGCCGTCTGCTCCTCTCTCCTCCCTCCCGCGCCGTCTGCTCCTCTCTCCTCCCTCCCCGCCGTCTGCTCCTTCTTCCTGCCCTCTCTCCTCTCCTCCCTCCCGCCCCGTCTGCTCCTCTCTCCTCCCTCCCGCGCCGTCTGCTCCTCTCTCCTCCCTCCCGCGCCGTCTGCTCCTCTCTCCTCCCTCCCGCGCCGTCTGCTCCTCTCCTCCCTCCCGGCGTCTGCTCTCTCTCCTCCCTCCGCGCCGTCTGCTCCTCTCTCCTCCCTCCCGCGCCGTCTGCTCCCTCTCTCCGTCTCCCTTCTCCTCCCCCGCGCCGTCTGCTCCTCTCTCCTCCCTCCCGCGCCGTCTGCTCCTCTCTCCTCCCTCCCGCGCCGTCTGCTCCTCTCTCCTCCCTCCCGCGCCGTCTGCTCCTCTCTCCTCCCTCCCGCGCCGTCTGCTCCTCTCTCCTCCCTCCCGCGCCGTCTGCTCCTCTCTCCTCCCTCCCGCGCCGTCTGCTCCTCTCTCCTCCCTCCCGCGCCGTCTGCTCCTCTCTCCTCCCTCCCGCCCGTCTGCTCCTCTCTCCTCCCTCCCGCGCCGTCTGCTCCTCTCTCCTCCCTCCCGCGCCGTCTGCTCCTCTCTCCTCCCTCCCGCGCCGTCTGCTCCTCTCTCCTCCCTCCCGCGCCGTCTGCTCCTCTCTCCTCCCTCCCGCGCCGTCTGCTCCTCTCTCCTCCCTCCCGCGCCGTCTGCTCCTCTCTCCTCCCTCCCGCGCCGTCTGCTCCTCTCTCCTCCCTCCCGCGCCGTCTGCTCCTCTCTCCTCCCTCCCGCGCCGTCTGCTCCTCTCTCCTCCCTCCCGCGCCGTCTGCTCCTCTCTCCTCCCTCCCGCGCCGTCTGCTCCTCTCTCCTCCCTCCCGCGCCGTCTGCTCCTCTCTCCTCCCTCCCGCGCCGTCTGCTCCTCTCTCCTCCTCCCGCGCCGTCTGCTCCTCTCTCCTCCCTCCCGCGCCGTCTGCTCCTCTCTCCTCCCTCCGGCGCCGTCTGCTCCTCTCTCCTCTCCCTCTCCGGCGCCGTCTGCTCCTCTCTCCTCCCTCCGGCGCCGTCTGCTCCTCTCTCCTCCCTCCGGCGCCGTCTGCTCCTCTCTCCTCTCGGCGCCGTCTGCTCCTGCTTCCCCTCCTCTCCCGGCGCCGTCTGTTCCTCTCTCCTCTCCCCGGCACTGTCTGCTTCTCTCACTTCCGGGGCTCATTAGTCTCATCTAATATTCACTGCTCTGCGCCCAGCAGCAACCGGAAGAGAGAGTAGCAGGCAGCTCTGGAGGGAGGTGATTATACAGTGACAGGCTGTTCCTGTGTTGTTCACAGATAGCACATGTACGGCACATGAATATGACACAGACCCAAGCCCCTTTCAAAACTGCAACGTCCATGTGTTGAACGGATGTGTGAAACAGGCCTCACTCTGCAGCTGCTCTCCTTGTACTGATCTCCGGCTGATCTACTTACACAGCACAATATTTTACCAAATTCAGCTGCAGTTTAAAGAATGGAGGAGAAAGGAGCAGCCTGAGCCCCTGATGTCAGAGAAGCACCGACCCCCGGGGAACAGATCAGCTGGGACCAACCACCACATTCTGCTGCATCTTGTTCTTGTGTCGCTGTAACTGGCTGCCATGTTCTCGCCAATCTTATTCCTGTGTCAATATGACCGGCCGCCATGTTCTCCTCCATCTTGTTGTTCCTTTGTCACTATGACCACCCGCCATGTTCTCCATCTTGTTATTTTTATGTCACTGTGACCGGCTGCCATCTTTTCCGTCTTGTTCCTGCTTCGCTGTGACCAATCACCATTTTCTCCTTTATCTTGTTCCTGCGACGCTGTGACCGATCGCCATGTTCTCTTCCATCTTGTTATTCTGTCTCTTTGACCGGCCAGTATGTTCTCCATCTTGTTGTTCTTATGTCGCTGTGACCAGCCGCCATGTTCTCCTCCATCTTGTTATTATGTCGCTGTGACCAGCCGCCATGTTCTCCTCCATCTTGAAGGGAATCTATCACCATTTTTCCCTTTGTAAACTATTACTATGGTCCTACAGGTAACAGGATGGTGAGAATAGACTTAGCTGCTCTCACACTTGGGTTTTTCTGCCCTTCGGCAGAATCAAGACACTACCGGTTTCATGCCAGATCCGGTTTGTCCCTGTTGACTTTCAGTGTGGCTTTGGCACATGCGGTTGCATCCGGTTTCTGCTGGATGTGGCACAAACCTTTTTTGCTGACCTCCAAAATCCAAAAAAAAATGCCAGCAACCAGATCTGGAAGGATCCAGTATAAATTAATATGAAAGTGAATGGGCGCTGGATCTGATTTTGCCTACTGATCATGCGGGTCTCACTAGAAGGTAGATGGATAGAGCTCACCAGTCTCCTGCCCTCCCGCTGCTGCTTCTGGGGCCGCCCATTAAGCCTCATGAATATTCACTGCACTGAACTGCAGCGGCCAATCACAGATGCTCACTCTCTGTCAGAGCCTCTGTGATTGGCTGTTGCACTCGGACTGCGCTCCCACAATCTGTATCGGTGTCTGTGCTTGGTTGTCATACACATTAGTGTAACCATCCTGCCGTCTTAGTGTGTAAAATCTGTTATATACTTACCCTGTCTCTTCCTTCATCAAATTCCGCTGTCAGGGTGTCCACATATCCTGTAATTGGTCAGAGGACAGAACAAGATCCATTCGCCATTTTTGGTGTTGCATTTCACTGCATACAGTATATGCAAGCGCTAAATAGGGCTTCGTAAATGGTGAATTACGCAGTGTGTGAACGAAGCCTAAGCCTTCTTTTCCCTCAGTCATTGTGCGGCTCTGAAGGTGAAGGTTGCTGAATGTGTGGTGGGAGTGACCTATAGCTCAGGTGACATGAGGGATGTGCTGAGCCTTCTGCTCTCCACCCCTCGGCCTTAAATAGTTCTGCTTCCTCCCACCAGATGTCGCTGATTCAGTTCATTCTGGTCTAGGACCCAAGCTGTGAAGACAGGCTGTGTTAAGCTCTTGTGTTACTGCTGAAGACTTGCATCTGAAGCTGCTGGGTTGTTTCTGGACCGTGGGTGGAGGTAGGATCTTTTGGCCTAGGGCTTTTCAGGAACCTAGGAAAAAGGGTGGTTGACCTCCTCACCTTCTGAAGTACCTCTGAGAAAAGGGTGAGTCAGGGACCCCAGTATACAGAGTCAGATTAGCTCTCTCTGATTCCCTTGCCCACCTCAGCATCCGGATTCCTGAGTTTTTCACCTCCTAAGCGTGACAGTATGTGCTATTACCCCAGCAGCCTGCCCCTCACCCCAGCAGTATAATGTTACCTTTTATGTACTTTCATTCTACTTTTACTACGGGAAGGACGAGCACACAGGGAAGAGACAGCTCAAACGAGAGAGCACAGAGGGGAGAGAGGCAGCACGCAAGAGGGGAGAGAGACAGCATAAAGGGGAGAGCGCACAGGTGGAAGACAACTCAGTGGAGAGCACTCACTAGGGGAGAAGGTGGAACAGGGGTAGAGAGACCACGGGGGGATGAAAGAGAGTGCATACTGTATGGGGGAGAAAGCTCAAAGGAAAGAACACAGGGGAGAAGATAGCACGGGGGGAGGGATGGCTGCCGCCCTCAGCGCCACAGAGCCTGCCCCCATCATGATCTCACCGCTCTGAAAGCTAGTATCTACTGTGGTGATGTGACCGGCATGTGCCCCAGTATACCTCACATGGGTGATTGTGTCTTTTGCTCAGTGGCAGCACACATCCAGTGTTAATGGCAGCTAGGTCTGAGTTAATGTGCTAATTTCTCACAGCCTCTCAGGTGTGCGGGTGACTAGGAAGGATATGAGCTGCTCAGGGCTGTAGAGCAGAGAAGGAGAGAGAAAAGTGTCAAAGCAGCAGGTGCTGTGTGGAGTTCTGTGTAAACAGGCTGTGTGGAGTTTTAACGCAGCCTGGGACCATTGGCTGTGTGCAGATAACACAACCTGGCAGCTTTAACTTGGCTTTCCTAGGGGCCCCGGCTAAGAGACAGCCTGACAGCTTGAAAGACAAAACCAAAGAATCTAAATGAACTCTGGGAGACATGTAAGACTGCATTCTTTGCTATTCCTGATGACTTAATTAATAAATTGTATGAATCATTGTTGAACCGCATGGATGCAGTCCTTCCATCTCATGGAAGTCACACAAAATATTAAATATGACTCTTAATAGCACCACAACTTTATTCACCAATGTTATACAACATATATTTGTATTTTAAGTTAATTGTTTGAATATCACATTACTTTCTGTGGGCGACAAAAGTTTTGTCCTGCCAAAATCTGCCCATTCTGTGTTCATTAAATGATCAATATTTCAGCACTGATGCCAATTTATTTTCTTAACCTAAATCACATTTCAGAGAGTTTCACCTTTCAAAATAGTAATTTATACAAGAAAATGGATGAATGTAACATCAGACTATAAGCTTTTATTTACATAACATGGATAAGCGTCATAACGTCTGTCAGGGACTGTAGAGCATTTCACTACTATTGTCCCTGCTGAGCTGTGGAGGTTTGCCCCTATTATATATGGGGCCCCTGACTCCTCCCCTCCATGTGACATCATCACGGGGTCCTGTAAGCACACAGCGGCCATATATGTGGTGGCGGCTCTGCAGGTGGAGGTCTGTGCTGATCATGTGACCCTTGACTCCTCCCCTCCATGTGACATCATCACAGGGTCCTGTAAGCACACAGCGGCCATATATGTGGTGGCGGCTCTGCAGGTGGAGGTCTGTGCTGCACATTCCCCTTTATTCTCTTTCTTACTTTCTATTCTCCTCTTGTCTCTATTTTTCCTCCTCCTATATAGAAATGTTTCTTCATCTTTGTGCTTTTTTTGTCTTCCCTTTTCCTTGTTTCTCCCCTGAATCCCGCGGCTTCCCTCCACTCCCTGATCACCGGCTCTTACCTCTGTGGTGACCTGGACTGTGCTGAGCTGGATGATGGGAAGGATGTGCAGGGGTCAGGAGGGATTTACTGTGTGGATGTAGCAGAGCTGAGTGTACGAGGTGTACGGAGCGGAGTCGAGTGTGTACGTATGGAGCGGAGCCGTGTGCGTACAGAGCGGAGCCGTGTGCGTACAGAGCGGAGCCGTGTGCGTACGGAGCGGAGCCGTGTGCGTACGGAGCGGAGCCGTGTGCGTACGGAGCGGAGCCGAGTGTGTACGAGGCGTGCGGAGCCGTGTGTGTACGGAGCGGAGCTGTGTGTGTACGAGGCGTACGAAGCCATTGTGTAAGAGGTGTATGGAGTGGAGCCGTGTCTACGAGGCGTGCGGAACGGAGCCGCACTTGTACGAAGCGTGCGGTGCGATGACTGCTGGAACATAATATATTAACATTATATAGGGATGGGGGAATGATGACAATGCGGCTATCATTGTATGTGTCAGGTACCTATAAGGTGTCAGGACGTCTCTGTCTATTTCTCCATAGAGGAGTGGGAGTATTTAGAAGGACACAGAGATCTGTGATAGTCATGATGGAGATTCCCCTCACATCACCAGGTAATAGCACTAAATATACACGGCCTATAATGATCTGTATGTAAAGAATGAATTCACTCCCTGTATGTATCTCCTCCAGGTCTATCCAGTAAGAGGACAACAAAACATAGATGTCCCCGTCCTCCTCTCCCACAGGACGGTAATCAAGAAGATCCCGATGTTCCTCCGGATGGTCAGGTAGATGGAGAGAAGGTGTGATGAGATCTCCCTATGATGTGTAGACAGCTGTGCTCAGTCTTGGTTTATCCACCAGTATTATATGTGTCATTGTCACTGGGTTCTTCTCTGGTATCCCACAATCAACAGAGCGAGAGATGCGTGTACAGCCCAAGAACATTTATTGCTTGAAAACATAAAAATCCATAAAACAATCCATCAGAAAAATCCTTAAAACAATCCAGCAGTATATTTCATATCCAGGCGTCTCCCCAGTGCCTCTGCAGAGCTGGCTTCAGCGTCCTACAAAAAGACCATCTCGTACTGCCATCTAACTTAAGTCCACATCGCTTAATTGTTAAGTCCTTGCATGGCAAAGTATGCTGGCCTGAAGGAGTGAGTATATGGTTTTTCTTGTTCTTGGAGTGTCAGCTCTCACAAAATGGCACTGTAACTCCCCAAGGTTGTTTCCCAGGAGGATATTTGCGGGAAGTCCTTCCATAACTCCTATGCCAGGGGGCCATGGAATTGGTGATTTATCATTAAGTAGCCTCCTTTACTGCGGTGACATAGTAAGGGCCTAATCGGCCATGGCTGCAGCTCTATCCAAGGTGTGCGGTATGTGTTCCCGGACCCATTCCCGTATTTCTGAGGGGCACTTGGCAAGAAATTGTTCTATAAGAAATACCTGTACGACATCTTCCACAGTGAAGGCGTATTCTGTTTCCAGCCATCTTCGACATGCCTGGGACATCTTATGGGCATACATCTTAATCGATCTCCCCGTGGTGCATGGGAGGTCTCGGAACTGGGCCCTGTAC
Organism: Allobates femoralis; assembly: GCA_033576535.1. Lineage (NCBI taxonomy): Eukaryota > Metazoa > Chordata > Amphibia > Anura > Aromobatidae > Allobates > Allobates femoralis. The sequence continues at coordinate 14,885,103 of JARQOC010000013.1, forward strand.
AAGTCTGTGTTGATAGCATGGTAATCCAAGATATTCCGTTTTGCAAAGTTATAATCCTGGTTCCGCTGTGAGTCAATGGTTTGATAAACCTCTGCCACGCTTCTGTTCAGGAGTCCCACTAACAAATGCATACAGCCAGAGTGGGGCACCTCCATCACGGCACACTGCTGCTCAAGGTCCTTAAAGAACCCATCCACATCTCCGGAAGTCTTATCAAAAGGCTTGAACTCAGTCCTGGTGATCCGGGCAGGCTCCTGGATCGTTGGGTTTACACTCCAAATTGCATTACTCCCTCGTTCAAGCTCCATTGCTTCTTGTCTCTGCTGTGTTCGGTGAACAGCCTCCTCCTTATATTCCCGAGAGGCATCTGGGCCCAGAACCGCTATCTCTTCTTTGTACCACACCAACCACTGGCTTTTTGGTGTGGAGGTCCCAACTACAGCACTTGACATCTGGTGGGAGATAGCCGGGCTAGCACCCACTAGTAGAGCAATTAAAGCCTCTTTAGTCAATTCCTTGTAGTTCAGGCCTAGATCTCTGGCTCTTTCTTGTAGACTAGATACAGTCCAGTGTCTGTACTCACTCTGTGGGTGGTTCTCCATTGGGCTGCACTCTGTTGATCCCATCGGTTGTCACGGGGTCCTTCTCCAGTATCACACAATCAAAAGAGCAAGAGAGGTGTGAATAGCCCAAGTACCTTTATTGCTTGAAAACCTAAAAATCCATAAAAAAATCATTAAAGCAATCCAGCATTATACAATATATCCAGGTAATCCATGTGTTTCTCCAGTGCCTCTGAAGAGCGGACCTCAGCTTCAGTGTCCCACACAAAGACTAAATCGTACTGCCTCTCCTCCCCCAACCACCTCCGAATATCCAAACCAGGTCTATTGACACATTTCAGGGGGGAAGGTGAATAGAAACATTTACAGGCAGAGGGCTAGAATCACTAAGTTAGGAGATGTCCACAGGAATTAAATTGTCAGACCCTCTGGAGTGTAATGAGTACACAGGAAGGGGAGAACACACAGAATAGCAACAACACTTGTAAAATCCAGTAAAATATAACTCACCATATGCCACCATCACAGTTATACTTGTGTAATGAGATGGGTGGAGATGGCAGATTACAGCTGATCACAGATGGGACTTCTCCATCTGTCTGTGACTTTTACAATCTTTGTTTCAGGGTGAAGATCTGCCCCATATTAATCCTCCAGAGACCTATGTGAGGGGTGATGAGCGGAGGACAGAGGAGATCCCTACAGATCACCGCCCAGGTGAGTAGTGGCCTCTACAGTGACTTATTCTCCGCTTGGTACAATGATGTGTTGGATTTTGTATCTTCTATGTAACCCGTTCCCTGTTCTGTGCTCCGACCTCACAAGCTGCACTGCACTTCTCAGCAGTCTATTAAGCAGTTGGGGGGTCTCAGGCCCTGGACATCCCCCCACCTGCAGGCGATTAACCCGTTCACCACCTTAAATGTATCCGTACGTCTTTTGTCGGCGGTACTTACTGACCTTGGACGTATAGGTACGTCATGGCTAAAATGTGGCACCACGGTAGCAACTCCATGTCTGAACCTATATATATATATATATATATATATATATATATATATATATATATATATATATATATATATATATATATATATATATATATATATAATCTCAAAGGGTATATAACAATACCACATTAAGGTAGGCACTCTGAGGAAATGTATCGGAGATAGAGTATACTACTAGAATGAATGAGATAACAAGGAGATCAATTAAGGTTTTAGAAGTCCTGAACAGACTGTTTAGATGTAGGGAAACCAAAAAACATGCACTGATGATGCTGTAGTGAAAAAGTAAGAGAGGATAACCAATGATATGTCAGGTACATAAAGCACAGACTATAAGGCGCTTCATAAAGCAAGCACAGCAAGAAACAGGCTGTTTACAATAATAAAAGCTTGTTATCTCATTCACTCTAGTGGTATGCTCTATCGCCTATACATTTTCTATGAGTGCCTACCTTAAAGGGAAAAAATGGGAAAGGAAACGGTGTTCACCAGTCCGCGCTGCCAGGATCCACTTATTCCAGGGAAGAAACTCACGATCAGATGTGATATGATCAAATCCTTTATTGCATCCAACGCGTTTCAACGCCTTTCCTGGCGTCTTCCTCAGGGATCCCTGAGGAAGACGCCAGGAAAGGCGTTGAAACGCGTTGGATGCAATAAAGGATTTGATCATATCACATCTGATCGTGAGTTTCTTCCCTGGAATAAGTGGATCCTGGCAGCGCGGACTGGTGAACACCGTTTCCTTTCCCATTTTTTACTGTGCGATTCCACGTGCAAGTGGTCGGTGGGAGTCCAGCAGCAGCCATCCGGATTAAACACTACATGTCTGTATACCAGTTGTGGGTCGCACAACTGAAATAGGTGAGTGGTTCCTTTATACCACCGTACTATAAGTGTCTAAGTGATAAGGCACTATTGCGCCTCTTGTTCCCCTTCCCCTTTTTCTTACCTTAAAGGGACACTGTCACCAGGTTTTTGCCATCTCATCTGACAGCAGCATAATGTAGACACAGAGACCCTGATTCCAGCAGTGTGTCACTTACTGGGCTGCTCAGTGTAGTTTCTTTAAAATCACTGGAGATTAACATTGTAGGACTAATCAAATAGTCCAGCAACAACAGTAATTATATCAATGTGACAGCAAGCAGGTGAGTAAGTGACACATCGCTGGAATCAGGGTCTCTATCTCTGCTGTCAGATGTGATGACAAAAACTTGGTGTCAGTGTCCCTTTAATGTGGTATTTTTATATACCCTTTGATGTATACAGTACAGACCAAAAGTTTGGACACACCTTCTGATTCAAAGAGTTTTCTGTATTTTCATGACTATGAAAATTGTAGATTCACACTGAAGGCATCAAAACTATGAATTATCACATGTGGAATTATATACTGAACAAAAAGTGTGAAACAACTGAACATATGTCTTATATTCTAGGTTCTTCCTTTTGCTGTGATTACTGCTTTGCACACTCTGGGCATTCTCTTGATGAGCTTCAAGAGGTAGTCACCATCTCATCAGCTGAGATGTCGGGCTTCCAGCACCGATCGGATCCGGGATCAGATCAGTACTGTTAACCCTTTGGATCCCACTGTCAATTACTGACAGCGGGATCCAAAGGTGCCGCATCAGAGAACGCTCTATTTCCAGCCTGCATCAGAGACCCCGCGATAAGATTGCGGGATATCCAGTGCGCATGTGACAGGCCAGGGTCCTGGCTTGACCCCGGAAGCTGTCACGGAGCACTTCCTGTAAGTGGTTGGCGAGCCCTGCCAACCACTCACCGTGCGCAATTCTGGCAGATACCGATGTGCTGCAGCTCACCATTATCTGTCAGAAGCGATGGGACGGTGCCTCTCTATGGGGCTGTGTAAAATTAAGAATGTATTGAAAAATAAAGTATTTAAAAACATGTTAAAAAAAAAAAAAAACATAAAAGTTCAAATCACCCCCCTTTTCCCCCATTCACAATAAAAATATATAAAAATAAAAAAATACACATATTTGTTATCGCCGCGTTCAATAACGCCCGATCTATCAATATATAAAATCAATTAAAGAGAGCCGTAACCTGCAGAACGGAAAAAAAAGGTCCAAACGCCAAAGTTAGGTTTTCTCCTTCGCATCATTGGGGGACACAGGACCATGGGTGTATGCTTTCCTGCCACTAGGAGGCGACACTAAGTAGAGATAAAAGTTAAGTCCTCCTCTCTGCACCATACACCCATCAGTAGGAGTAGTTAGTCAGTTTTAGCTTAGTGTCAAGCCGGGGATGCGCATCACCAGTAAGTGCACGGTGCACGTCCGTGGCATGGGACCTCGGGCCGCGGACGCTGCACAGCTGCGCCTCAACCGCGGGTATCACGGGCCCCTCCACCTCCCCCCGGGTGCCCCGCTAATCGAGACCCCGGTCTGGGCCTTCTCACTGGTCCCGCCACCACCAATCACAACTCGGCCTCGTCACTGCTCCTGCCCTATTGTGCACGCCCCATTGAGACGTCACCGGCAGCACACTCCGCCCAGTCTATGATAGGCAGCAGGGCCTGGGGCAGGTACGATGGAGCACAGAAAATGGACCTGGGAAAGGCGGCACAACCCCGCTAGTATCACGGGCCTCACCACACACCGGGGCCCGTACTAATCCAGACCTCGGTCTGAGACTTCAACCTAAGCCCCGCCTGGCCTACAATTGGCAGATAAAGCTACCAATCACGGTCGCATCACCGGCCTCACTCCCGCCCACTTCATATGACGTGAGGCAATGGGCAGCACGCTAACCATGCCCCCTAAGGACGCACATTACCAACATGCCCCCAGGCACAAGTCACATTGCGCGCCGACCAATCATTACAGGGGCACATAGCCAAGCTACGCCCCTGGAATGGCTCGAATTCAGAACAAAGCACACAAAGGACTACATGTGGGGCAGTGAAGCAACTCCCCACAAAGGAGGGAGGAAAGTGTCCAAATCTCTATATTTCATGCTAGCTCACCACCCCCTCCCCTCTTCCACCAACGAAGTCTAGCACAGTATGTGGGCACCACAGAGCCCTGTCTCCATGCTTCTCTATTGCGAAGGCTCATCTGCCCAGCATCTGTGCAGAAGAAAGGGGGCTTAGGACCAGAGAAAGCGCCATTAGAAGACGCTTCTCCCTGCAGCATTCCCCCACCAATCACGTAATACACTGCGGTACCACACTGCTTGTAATTCGGGACACTATAGCAGATACCAAGCCATGCAAAGAAAAGGGGTCAACGCATCATGTACCAACTGCCAAACTGCGCTCCTATGAGGTCACGCTTCGCAACTCTACCTAAATTGCGACCCTAATGCCCCATGGAGCCACGGACACAGCACTCAGCAACACCCCTGTGTGGGCCTTATCACTTGCACAATCAGTAGACTCATTAGCCAGAATAATGCAGTCTTTTACCGTCCCCCCACACGGCCAAGGCCACCAACCAACACCACTATCACTATTCCCTGTCGGACCCCCCTCAAGAAGATCTGCCAACAAACACGGAACGTCCCCAGTCTAGGGTGTTCTCCCCCCCCCCCCCCCCCCCTGGAGTAATCAGGAGACGTACCCATACAAGCCCGTCCCAGGGACACTCCCGCCACGTCATCCATACGTGACATATCTCGCTCCCCGACACCCAAAAACCAGCCCAAGGTACTCTCCAAAGGGGAGCTCTCAAAGCCAGAATCGTCCCAAAACCCGGAGATGACAAACACTCAGGCATGGGTTGACAGCCTCATTGAGGCCGCTAACAAAACACCAAAGTCAATGACTACCCTACCACCGCCCCAGAGCATACAGTGTCCTTTAGAAGGCTTGACGGGAGAGTTTTGTATAAAATCCTAATTCGGTTTCTAGGGACCTTCCACGACAGCATTTATTTCCCTCCCTATATTCCTCGATTTTTTTTCCTGGAATGTATTGCTATTGCTGTTCTTCATGCTATGTTTCTTTGTAAGACACTGGCTAGTGGGAGGTGGGAGGGTCCTTTTAACCTCTCTTGTGTTTCCTGTCCCTAATAGGCGTGGAGAGGAAGGGCCCTAGAAACCGAATTAACGGTAAGAATAATTCTTTTGTTGGAAGGGACCTCCGGGGTCATCTAGTCCAACCCTCTGCTCAAAGCAGGATTCACTAAATCTTCCCAGACAGATGTCTGTCCAGCCTCTGTGTGAAGACTTTCATTGAAGGAGAACTCACTACCTCTTGTGGCCGCCTCTTCTTCTCATTGATCACCCTCACTGTCAATTTTTTTTTTTTAATATCTAATCTGCAGTGGCTTCATTTGTTATAGGGTTAGCCACTACTAGGGGAATTCTTCTGATTCCACTTGTTTCTTCCAGTTAAAAAAATCTGTGCTCACCTCTTGTGCTGCCTCTGTTCTAGAGCTCATGGCTCTCATGAAATTGTGACATCACATGAGCCCCACGTCCAATCACTGTTGACTTTTCTCGCCCCACTTCAGACCAAACGAACAATCAACGGGAGATAAAATAAATTTGTATGGTCCCTTCACTCATAGACTATAATGCCGAGTTGTCTGTTACATTTGTTTAATGTTTAGGACTAATATAAATTACTTTTTCTTTACTAACTGCTTCTCCTCTCCCAGAGGGAACAATGCATCATGCCTGATAGAGCAGCTCTCCCCTCTCCCTCTGCAGTGAACACTTGTGTGTCCAAGAGCAAACACTTCCTGATTCAATCACATGAAGATCCTGTTGACACATTGATCCCAGCACTGCTCTCTGTACAGGAGAAGGCCTCCACATTCCAGTTCAGTGTAGTGTTATGATGTCACGCCCATGCGATTGAATGAGGAAGTGTCTGATGGCGCCTCCAAATCACCCCCAACCCTATTAATACCTATCCCTGCACCCTGACATATCATGATTAGTGCTCCTTTTCTATAAAAAATGTGTTCTGTAACATTGCTAAAATCAACATTATGCACTTACATATGTGCAACTTCTTGGCCCTGAATAAGTCTCACTGGGCGTTCCCTGTGACACTCTAAGCCCTCCTTAGCTGCTCATTATCACGCCCCGATGGGCGTGATAAGTAATCCTAGTCCTCCTCGCCCTGCTGTAGGGGCGTAATATGGACGTCGGTACACCCTCTAAGTGTACGCCGACCTCATCATGCGCATTGCGCATGCGCGGCTTTAGATTTACGCCTATAGGGTGTACAGATGTCACAAAGACCGGATGTGACGCAAATAGCGTCACACCGGCTATTACGCCCCTACAGCAGGGTGAGGAGGACTAGGATTACTTATCACGCCCATCGGGGCATGATAATGAGCAGCTAAGGAGGGCTTACAGTGTCACAGGGAACGCCCTGTGAGACTCATTCAGGGCCAAGAAGTCGCACATATGTAAGTGCATAATGTTGATTTTAGCAACGTTACAGAACGCATTTTTTATAGAAAAGGAGCACTAATCATGATATGTCAGGGTGCAGGGACAGGTATTAATAGGGTTGGGGGTGATTTGGAGGGGTCAGGTTCCCTTTAAGCTTTCTGGTAGGGAGGGGGGAGAGCTGCTCAATCGGGCACAACGTATTGTCCCATTCGGGAGGGGTGACTGATAAGGAGCAGTTAGTGAATAAGTTATTTATATTAGTTCTAAACATTATACAAGTGTAACAGGCAGCTCAGTATTATAGCATAGGAGTGCAGGGACTGTACCAATTTTTTGTTATCTCGCCGGAGTTCCTTTTTAAGTGGTATGCACCATTTAATGAATATGATTTGGGTGAATATTATTGCAGTAGCTTCATTTATGAAGACGGGCATACACAACGTGTCTTAATGAATCAGGACCAGTTTTCTCGGCAGCACAACGCCCGGTGTAAACAGAAGATGTGCTGCCAATAACATGATCTGTTTGAGCACACAGTGATCTGTTATTGATCATTTTAACCCCATCGTTCTTTGTCAGCTGTGTGAGGAGCCAATATACAAGCGCTGGGTGACATCACTATAGTCAATCACACTCAGCTAAACGTCTGAAATCGGCTCCTGTATATACAACTTCAATGTTTGTGTGTAATGGTGCAATATGCCAGCTGTTGGGGCCCCACTTTGTCTAAAATCAGCCCTGACTAATATTATGGGGTTACCCACAGTTTTAGTCTCTACTGTTCCCTATTTATGGAGTAAAAAGAACAAAGTTTGTTGCATGGAAATCACATTGTCCTGGATCCTGCTGGAGGAGAATAAAGAAGCCAGTATAGAGCAGAAACCTTGTTCAGCTTCATCTCTCCTGACTGTATGAAGCTTCACTCCTTTCTTCATATAGTCGCCTCAACAAAGATGTCTCCTCAGCATAGACTGGAATAGATGCTGGGAGTAGTAGTGCTTCCTCTCACTGGGCTGAGCTGGTTTGTAGCAGCTTACATGAAGTGTCAGCACTGAGTGCGGAGGCTTCTCCCACGGGGTCTATGGCAGCTTGTGGTGAGGAGACTGAACACCTAATGTTCACACATCAGCCAGTAGAGGGCAGCACAGTGCACAGCACAATGCACATTTATCAGTCCTCAGTGTCCGCACATACAATGCATTATACATCTCCTAACTCACAGCGCCCACAGTAATTCCTGAACAGATCTACGGCCGCACCAAAACTATATCACTCAGCAGTAGGAGAATGGTACCAGGATACTGCACTAGGCAATATCTGGAATGGACATTACTAGAATTAATTGTTTATCCAAAATTTGACCAAAAGTAATCAGATTATAATATAGTTTTGCTATATACCTTGCCGTTTGTGTGGGATTTTTTTATTTTTTAATGTTATATTTACATATATATATTCCATGTTACATTATTCAAAAATATCAGTTTTATTCTTTGCAGATGACTGTACCAGGAGCTCCGCAGGACATCTGATATCTTCAGAATGTAAAGCAGATGATCGTAGTATCACACAAGATACACGTGAACAGCATGACGATATCTCCGATATACCCCCTGCCGATCACAGCAAAGATCTGTCATCTGATGATGATATTAATGAAGTATTATCTCCAAAATCATCTCAGAAGGTTAAACATAATAAAAGAGGAAGAAGGAAGAAGCCACATTCCTGTTTAGAATGTGAGAAATGTTTTACTCACAAATCACTTCTTCTTATACATGAGAGAATCCACACAGGAGAGAAGCCATATTCATGTTCAGAATGTGGAAGATGTTTTACACATAAATCATCTCTTGTTACACATGAGAGAGTTCACACAGGAGAGAAGCCATATTCATGTTCAGAATGTGGGAAATGTTTTACTCAGAGCTCAGGTCTTGATAAACATGAGAGAACTCACACAGGAGTGAAAAAGTGTTCATGTTCAGAATGTGGGAAATGTTTTAGAGATAAATCACATCTTGGTAGACATGAGAGAATTCACACAGGAGAGAAGCCATATTCATGTGCAGAATGTGGGAAATGTTTTTCACGTAAAACAAGTCTTGTTATACATGAGAGAATTCACATAGGAGAGAAGCCATATTCATGTGCAGAATGTGGGAAATGTTTTACACATAGATCAGCTCTTGCTAGACATGAGAAAATTCACACAGGAAAGAAGCCATATTCATGTGCAGAATGTGGGAAATGTTTTAGTGAAAAATCATCTCTTATTGTACACGAAAGTCATCACACAGGAGAGAAGCCATATTCATGTTCAGAATGTGGGAAATGTTTTACTCTAAAATCACAGCTTGTTAAACATGAGAAATATCACACAGGAGAGAAGCCATATTCATGTAGAGAATGTGGGAAATGTTTTACTCTAAAAGCACATCTTGTTGCACATGAGAGAACTCACACAGGAGAGAAGCCATATTCATGTGCAGAATGTGGGAAATGTTTTACTGCTAAATCAAATCTTGTTACACATGAGAGAATTCACACAGGAGAGAAGCGATATTCATGTGCAGAATGTGGAAAATGTTTTGGTGCTAAATCAGATCTTGTTATACATGAGAGAATTCATATATGAGAGAATTCACACAGGGGAGAAGCCATATTCATGTGCAGAATGTGGGAAATGTTTTTGAATTACACCTAATCTTGTCAGACATGAGAGAATTTTGAGATACTATAAGATAATTCATGTTCAGAATTTGATAAATGTTTTTTTTCGATAATCAGCTCTTTACAAGCATCAGAAAATGTCCACAGTGAAGCCTTTTTATAGTCAGATTGTAACAGAACTATACAATCTTTAGAGACCTTTATGTTTCTATGGTTCTTTTACCTTCCTGGAGTGATTCTCTTGCTCTTAATGGGAAGGGGCCACATTTTTATATTACTTAGAAAAATAAAAACAAATGTTACATAACATGTTCTATCCAGTGGTGACTTGAATTGTATTTCTTTTAATGCAGCCACTGCTGGCGGCCATTTTAGGCTGGTTTCACACCAGTTTTTTTCAAATCAGGCAAGATCAGGTTTTTTAGCGAAAATCTGATTCTTTCAGGATCCGTTTTTTTTGCCCATTCACGTTAATGGTGTCATTTAGAATCCTGTTGCTTCAGGTTGTCATCTGACACCATTAAAGTGAAACTTGGTCCTACAAGGATCAGGCTTTATTAAAAAACCTGATCTTGCCTGATTTGAAAAATCCCTTTGCAGGTATCAGCCGGACACTGACCCTATCTGCTATACTAGAGCCGCATCAGCTGTGAATTTAGCACACCAGGGGAGGAGTCAGTGAAAATAATTTGCATATTCCCAGTGCATTCTGGGATAAGTGAAGAGTCTCCGCGAGCTCAAGGATCACCGGATTTTGGCTGTTGCAGCATAAAGGAGAACATTGGTATTTTGACTCAGTCTTCACTGCTTTGATATTGTATAAACATTAAGAACATGGAAGAGGCCAGGAGCCATCTGGTGAGCGGCATTTCATGCTGCATGTTCACACACCAGGGGAAAAGCCAAACTTCACCTGCCACCATTGTAAGTGTGTGTCCCTGTTGGAGGAAACATTGCATAGTCTAGAAGAGAGAATGGCTACATTGATGATATTAAGGAAGGTGAGGAGTTCTTGGACAGAGCAGAAGAATACAGAAAGAGAAGACATTTGTAGTGAACGTGAAGAAACAGAGGAATAGAGGCCTGTGACCCTGAGAAGCCGGAGGATCAGGAGGCAGTCAGCACCCAGACTGCTCAGGAACCAGCACCAGGCTCTCCTGCAGGAGAACAAGGATCAAATACATCAAGAGAAGACTTTACCCACTGTTCTGTTATCACTAAATGGGCCGAGGGCTCATGAATTTAATCAGACAGCTAAACCTTTATACTTAGTCCAATGAGAAGACTGTGATGAAGTCTGTGCTTTTATTGAACGTTGCAGTATATTTGTATGTTGGAAAACTGGAAACAATGAGAATACACATTATACATGGTTATACAATATACATGAATGTTTACAAACTAGTAACTGACCTTAAGTCATTACTGACTAAACTAGGCTAACATTAAAACAGAAAGCATGAATACATACCGGGAATGCAATCGCATTGGAACAGTAGTAGACATGTCTTCTTGCATCCAGGGATGAAGGTAAAATGGAGACTGGGCTACCAGAATGCATTGCAAGGGAGAGGAGAATCAGACATAGAAAATAGAAAAATAGACTGCAAACATGGCATTAGCCGCTAGAGGGAGCCACAGCATTACAAATGAAAGAAGGTCTCCTACCTCACTAGAAATATACAATTACGATTTCTACAGCTATACTAATTAATAACAAACATTATGTAACAAACAAACATTTGGAAATTAATTGGATGTCGGAGACAGAACACTCCTGGTCTGGCATCACCGGATGTCACTCTCTTTCTTCCGAGGGCAACAATAGGACCAGTTCAGATACCGGTCTGAGGAGTGTCTTAGGTTCATTTCCTTTAGTCATTCTTAGTCCAACCTTGCGGATGTTACCATCCTTGCTCGAGAATGTCGCGGTAACTAAACCAAGTGGCCACTGTTTCCGGTGAACTTGTGAGTTTTTCACAAGATGAGGTTACCTATGTTCAGATTGGGTCTAGTAGATTGCCACTTTGTCCGTGGCTGCAGGGTAGATGGATATTTGCGCCACCTGTCCCAGAAAGTATTTGCAAGACTTTGTACCTGTCTCCATTGGTGCTTGTAGAGGTCCTCGGCATCAAATCCTCCTGGAGGGGCACTGGACAGTCCTGTTTTCTGGGTAAGGAGGGTAGCTGGAGTCAATAACAAGAGCTCCTCAGAGTCGTTAGGAACTGGAAATAAGGGTCTTGAATTGTTTATAGCTGTGGCTTCTGCCATGAAGGTGATTAGGCTTTCATGGGTAAGCCTTGCTGCTCCTGCTTGAAGAAGAGCAGAGTTGAGTTTTCTTAATACGCTGCTCGCTGGTATTTGAGCTTTGTTAGTAAGACATTGGATTTCTGTAAAGTAGGTTTCTCTTTGAACAGTAAGGATGATGTGGTTTCTAGAGATATCCAAGTCGGAGGTAACGTGGGTATTTTTACAAAGATGCCAGCCTTTACAATTTTTTGTATCCCAAGTTCTGGCAGTTCTGAACGAGCGACCTATGTGGGTCAAGCAGGTAATGGCTCTAATAAGTGACTTTCACCTTGAGAATTTGTCGAACCTGTGAGATCCAAGCTGGGTAGCAGAAGTCATTGTATGGAAGTGTAGACACCTGAGGGCGATTTTCAGCATCTGAGTCCTCTCTTATTCGTTCAAAGGTGTCCAGAAAGTTTTCTTCAGCATATAACTGTTTTGGTCCTGAAAGCCACGTTGTACTTTATAGCTGACTTGCGTTAACTGCTCTAGTTGCGCGATCTGCAGGGTTCAATTCCGTGGATATGTAATGCCACTGTTTTCGATGAACTGATCTAATTCGTAGCACTCTGTTACTAACATAAACATAGAGTCGTCTGGTCTCATTGTGAATATATCCCAGGACTACTTTGCTGTCTGAGCAGAACTTGACCTGTGTCAGGTTGATATCCATTTCTGATGTGATGAATGCAGCTAACTGAACAGCTAGGACTGTTGCACAAAGTTCTAACCTGGGTATAAAGTACTCTGGTTGTGGTGCAAGTTTGGCTTTCCCCATAACAAACCCAATGTGGCTCTGACATTTGGAGTCTACAGTTTTAAGGTAGGCAACAGCGGCAATTGCTTTGACAAAAGCATCTGCGAATACTTAGTTTTTTACTTTGTATTTCTGTTGAAGGTACAGGGGTGTATGGTCTTGGCACGTTCAGGTTGGAGAGGGCTGCTAACGAGTTCTTCCATGCTTCCCATTGGATTCTCTTATCAGATGGCAGAGGTGCATCCCAGTCAGATGTTTCCTTAGTTAAGTCTTAGTAGGGCCTTGCCTTGTATTGTGACAGGAGCTGCGAAACCCAAGGGATCGTACAGACTGTTGATGGTAGACAGAACACCTCTACGTGTGAAAGGATATTCTCCTTGGCTGACCTGAAAGGTGAAAGTGCCTGATCGTAGATTCCAGAGAAGCCCAAGGCTACGTTGTATTGGTGCGGGGTCTGACCCTAAGTCCAGGTCTCTGAGGCTGAGGCTGTTTCAAGGTTGGAACAGAGATGGGCATCCTTTCTCCATCATACTTGTCAGCATGCTTGACACAGAAGAGGGGGCGTGCATGCGTTCCAGGCATACGCCTTCTATTATGACCCATCCTAGGTCTAGCCTTTGGGCATAGGGAGCATTGTGGTGTCCGTTGATATGACGTCTCACTTTATGCACCTGCAGGATATCTCTTCCCAACAGCAGGATTATGGGCCCGATGCTTGAGTTCTGGTATAAGGTGAGCTATGTGCTTTAAGTGAGCGTGGTGGATTGCCACGTCTGGCGTAGGAATTTCAGATCTGTTGTCTGGGATCTGGATACATTCGATGATCGTAGGTAGCAGTAGGCAGAATTGTTGGTCTAGGGACTCAATTTGATAGGCAGTAGCTTTTCTGCCTGCTGTTGTCACAGTACCTGCACACGTTTTTAATGTGTAGGGAGTCCTTGGCCCTTTAATGTTGAATAGATCAAAGAATGTTGATCTGGCCAGGGATCAATTACATTGATCATCCAAGATAGCATACAGTTTTATAGCTTTGTCTCTGTGGCCCTTTGGGTACACTCTGACCTACTGTCTATTGTTCCTTTGCAGACTTCTGTACATTGTGAAGTGATCTCTGGCGTAGGTGTAGCAGTGTTCCTTACCTCCCCGCCATGATCAGTGTCAGCTGATGTGTTTTGTGTATTCCATGGAGCTGGGCCAGGGTGTAGAGCTGTGTTATAGTCTGTGGTGCCACACTCTGTGCATTTTACACTGACCTTGCAATCCTCGGCGAGATGAGCCGTGGACGAGCAGCACTTATAGCAGATAGTAACATAGTAACATAGTTTTTAAGGTTGAAGGAAGACTTTAAGTCCATCTAGTTCACCCCATAGCCTAATATGTTGATCCAGAGGAAGGCAAAAAAAAACATGTAGCGGCAACACTAAGCTCCACATTGGGGAAAATAATTCCTTCCTGACTCCAGATACGGCAATCAGACTAGTTCCCTGGATCAACGCCCGATCAAAGAATCTAGTATATATAACTGGTAATATTATAGTTTTCAAGAAAGGCATCCAGGCCCTTCTTAAATGTTAGTAGTGACTCCCTCATTACACCATCATGTGGAGAGAGCTCCATAGTCTCACTGCTCTTACAGTAAAGAATCCGCGTCTGTGATTATGATTAAACCTTCTTTCCTCCAGACGTAGAGGATGCCCCCTTGTCCCAGTCTCAGGCCTAAGAGTAAAGAGATCATTAGAAAGGTCTCTGTACTGTCCCCTCATATATTTATACATTATTATAAGATCACCCCTAAGCCTTCGTTTTTCCAAGCTAAATAACCCCAAGTTTAATAACCTGTCTTGGTATTGCAGACCCCTTAGTCCTCTAATGACTTTTGTCGCTCTTCTCTGGACCCGCTCTAGTTCAGCTATGTCTTTCTTATACATCGGAGACCAGAATTGTACACAGTATTCTAAGTGTGGTCGCACTAGTGACTTGTATAGAGGTAAAATTATGTTCTCCTCATGAGCATCTATGCCTCTTTTAATGCATCCCATTATTTTATTTGCCTTTGCAGCAGCTGCCTGACACTGGCCACTAAATGTGAGTTTGTCATCTACCCATACACCCAGGTCTTTTTCAGTGACAGTTTTGCCCAGTGTTTTACAATTAAGCACATAATTATACCTTTTGTTTCCTCTGCCCAAGTGCATGACTTTACATTTATCCCCATTAAAGCTCATTTGCCATTTATCAGCCCAAGCTTCTAGTTTACATAAATACTCCTGTACATGGCCGCCATCAGACCCTTATAGCTCTTAATCATTGAGGGGCCCGGCCAATCAGTGGAGAGGGCGTGGCTATAGGGGGGCCCGGGTGAGCTAGAGGGGGGCGTGGCCGTTGGAGCAAGGAGGACCGCCACCACCCCCAGCACGCTGCACGTGGCTCTTAGCGAGCAGCAGATGTCGGATGATGATCGAGATGATCATTCTCAGTCTCACACACAGGCTGGCTGTACACACACACAACAGCAGTGCCAGCCAGCTGCCCACAGCCTCAGACACTGAGTGCAGGGGCCCCACCCCGACCCGCCCACTCTCCCTCTTGTGAATGCGTGACACAGTATAGTGTGTGTATATTAATGTGTAGGGGCCCGGCCCCGGACCACCCATCCCCGCCCACCCCAGACCTCAGGCCTCACTGGCACTTCACAGGGGGCCACCCAGACCCACCCACTACAGCCAGGGCCCGGTCTCCTACCCCTGCCGTCCTCCCACCCAGCCCAGGACAAAGGGTGAATAAGAGGCTTGGAGAGGGAGCAGGCAGACGCCATTATCCAAACCCACTCACCCACCACTGCGGCCAGCACCGCACACATCATTGCTGACAAACTGTGTGGCTGCGTCCTCGGCTCCGGCTGTTTGTCTGCTGCAGTGTCAGTGTGTGCCAGGCTCCAGCCAGTATGCATTGCCAGAGCGGCGCAGCAGCACCGGTCACAGAGAGCAGCTGCAGACATCGCTAGACTAGACAACAGGCTGCATGCAGTGCATGTTGCTCTCTGTTCAGGAATGCTTAGTCAGATCAGGCTGGAGACCAGCGGAACTGCAACTCACCCAGAGCTCAGTGCTGTCATGCTGGGACTTGTAGTGATCCAGCAGCTGCTGCCTTGTGCCAACCGTAGCCCAGGTGTTTGCACATTATCATTACAGAGCTGAGAGGTCCCAGGTGTTGGACAGGAGCCAGGGCGGCTATCAGCCCTGCTGCAGAATCCATGGTCCCCTGAGCTGATGGCTGCCCACCTCTTTATCCTCTGCAGCCTCCCTCCCTTCTGAGCCATCATTGAAGCCCCCTGGCACCCCATTCCTGCACCTCATCCCTTCACCCCATTCCTGCACCTCATCCTTGCACCCCATTCCTGCACCTCATCCTTGCACACCATCTCTGCACCCCATCCCTGCTGCACCCCATCTTTGCACCTCATCCTTGCACCCCATTCCTGCACCTCATCCCTGCACCCTATTCCTGCACCTCATCCTTGCACCTCATCCTTGCACCCCATTCCTGCACCTCATCCTTGCACCCCATCTCTGCACACCATCCCTGAACCTCATCCCTACACCTGTACCCCATCCCTGCAGCTGCACCCCATCCTTGCAGAGCCACTCCAGCACAGCCCCTGAGCCAGCTTCTATGACTGGCAGAGACAATCCAGCACAGTCCCCTGAGCCAGCTTCTATGGCTGGCAGAGCCACTCCTGCACAGCCCCCTGAGCCAGCTTCTATGGCTGGCAGAGCCACTCCTGCACAGCCCCCTGAGCCAGCTTCTTTGACTGGCAGAGCCCCTCCAGCACAGCCCCCTGAGCCAGCTTCTATAACTGGCAGAGCCCCTCCAGCACAGCCCCCTGAGCCAGCTTCTATGGCTGGCAGAGCCACTCCAGCTCTGCCCCTGAGCCAGCTTCTATGACTGGTAGAGCCCCTCCAGCACAGCCCCCTGAGCCAGCTTCTATGGCTGGTGTCGAGCCCCAGGCCCTCAAGTACTCGGGTATTAGGCTCGGTGGTGGGTTAGGGATGTCACGAGTGGCACTTCAAAAAGGGTGTATTTACAGGGGATAAGAGTTTTTGTCACGTGACGCCACCTGTAGTACCTGGTGATGGGTCACCAGTGCCGCCACAGTCCGCCGGAGGTAGATGGTAGCGCAGCTGAGATGGCAAAGCTCCCTACAGGTGGAGCGGGTCCTCCGGGGCAGCGTTCCTGAAAAGAGGCAGGATGATGTAGAGAAACACACACAGGGAAAGTCACTTTCTCTTGGGTACTTTACTGTCAACTTGTAGCAGCATTACACAAAGTTCACAGTCCAGCAAGATGTTATAATAACAGGTAGCTCTATGGGTGGCTGCAAGTGGATCCAAGGTGGTATGGTGGAACCTGTGGTGTACCTTAGTTGATGAACCCGTGTCCTTTCTTCCCCACCTAGGATGGGCATATACCCAATGGCTCCGTGTAGATAGTATTGGGGGTCCTCTCCCTTGTGGTGAGGAAGCAGGCAGACAGCTCCATCTGGCAGGGTGCTGTGGCGATATACAGACCACAGCAGCCGGTTGCCGACTGCAAAGATGAACTCTGGCCGGATTCTCGGGCCCGGCGTTCCCGTGGTGGACTGGACAATCCCCTGGAGTATGGTCGTTCCACTCTGGGGTTCTCTCTTTCTCTCTAGGGCCCAGACTCCGCTCGTCGGGCGCCCTCTTTCAGGATCTCCTTAAGATCCCTTCTTCTTCCCTCCGGATCAGCTTGAAACCGTCCGGGTAACCCTTCCGCACTATTTCCAACTTTCCTCCTCCAACTGTTCCGACCCTCTCCCTCTCTCACTGACTAGAGAGAGACTACTGTTTCTCCTAGCTTGCCATTCTGCTGAAGAAGACCTCCTTGATCCCCCTAGAGGTGAATATATCCCCTCCCGGGTAACCTCCCACCGCTCAGCTAATGTGGGAGTGCTGGGAATGGGTCCCACCCACCATACTAGGGTCCACTTGCAGCTGGGGAAATTACACCTCTTTTACGAGTGTAATACCCCTCTGTGACACCTGACGTATGTGGGGTGCCATATACCCCCCTGATGGAATATACTTGTCCGCGAGTATCAGTACCTGTTAACCGGGAAGTGAAAAAGCATTTTTTATATTTTCTATAACAATATCAACGGGTAAACTATATACAATTAAGCATTCTTGGTTTTCTTCCTATTGCTGGCAGAGCCACTCGAGCACAGCCCCCTGAGCCAGCTTCTATGGCTGGCAGAGCCCCTCCAGCACAGCCCCCTGAGCCAGCTTCTATGGCTGGCAGAGCCACTCCAGCACAGCCCCCTAAGCCAGCTTCTATGACTGGCAGAGACACTCCAGCACAGCCCCCTGAGCCAGCTTCTATGACTGGCAGGGACACTCCAGCACAGCCCCCTGAGCCAGCTTCTATGACTGGCAGAGACACTCCAGCACAGCCCCCTGAGCCAGCTTCTATGGCTGGCAGAGCCACTCCAACACAGCCCCCTGAGCCAGCTTCTATGACTGGCAGAGCCCCTCCAGCACAGCCTCCTGAGCCAGCTTCTATGGCTGGCAGAGACACTCCAGCACAGCCCCCTGAGCCAGCTTCTATGGCTGGCAGAGCCACTCCAGCACAGCCCCCTGAGCCAGCTTCTATGGCTGGCAGAGCCACTCCAGCACAGCCCCCTGAGCCAGCTTCTATGGCTGGCAGAGCCACTCCAGCACAGCCCCCTAAGCCAGCTTCTATGACTGGCAGAGACACTCCAGCACAGCCCCCTGAGCCAGCTTCTATGGCTGGCAGAGCCACTCCAGCACAGCCCCCTGAGCCAGCTTCTATGACTGGCAGAGACACTCCAGCACAGCCTCCTGAGCCAGCTTCTATGACTGGCAGAGACACTCCAGCACAGCCTCCTGAGCAAGCTTCTATGGCTGGCAGAGCCACTCCAGCACAGCCCCCTGAGCCAGCTTCTATGACTGGCAGAGCCCCTCCAGCACAGCCCCCTGAGCCAGCTTCTATGACTGGCAAAGCCCCTCCAGCACGGCCCCCTGAGCCAGCTTCTATGATTGACAGATACTCTCCAGCACAGCCCCCTGAGCAAGCTCTTGTGTGCCCCTGTGGACCCAGTGCTGCCAGCAGTGAGGACCAGCTTCTGTGTTTCTGTACCTCCAGGTTCATCCTCCAGCCTTCATGCCTCACCCTCCTCCACCTCCTGCAACTGGGGTACCCACTCAGGTAAAGCTGGCGTGGCCACGCATTGAGCAATAAAGTTCACTATTTTCTAGTTTTTTTGTGCTGTTTTTACTGTTTTTACTCTATTGTAAGGAGCCATCTGGATTGCTGGTTGGGAAAGCTTTGCACATAAATCGAGGTAATTTTTGGTGCTGTTCCAAATTCTCACTATAAGTATAATATATGGGTGGAGGCGGAGCATGGGTGGAGGTGGAGCATGGGTGGACTCAGGGCGGAGTCTCAGGGGGCCTCATAATTTTGGAAGTAAGGGGCCCCGAAATTCCTAGTGGCAGCCCTGCTCCTGTAATATAAAATTGTCCTCCTCTGTATTGATTACCCTGCAGAGTTTAGTGTCATCCGCAAATATTGAGATTCTACTCTGTATGCCCCCTACAAGGTCATTAATAAATATATTAAATAGAAGCGGGCCCAACACTGACCCCTGTGGTACCCCACTGTTAACTGTGACCCATTCTGAGTGTGTTCCATTAATGACCACCCTTTGTTTCCTATCACTAAGCCAGTTCTTAACCCACTTACACATATTTTCCCCTATCCCCATTGCCCTCATTTTATGTATCAACCTTTTGTGTGGCACCGTATCAAAAGCTTTTGAAAAGTCCATATACACCACATCCACTGCATTTCCTTGGTCCAGTCCAGAACTTACTTCTTCATAGAAGCTTATTAGATTAGTTTGACAGGAACGGTCCCTCGTAAAACCATGTTGATAATGGGTCATGAGGTTATTTTTGTTCAGATACTCCAGTATAGCATCTCTTAGAAAACCCTCGAGGATTTTACCCACAGTAGAGGTTAAGCTTACTGGCCTATAATTTCCAAGTTCAGTTTTTGTCCCTAAAATAACAAAACTTGTGACACTGTCCAAATATTTCTGGCCCTAACTGTATGTGATATATCTGTTGCAGTGTACGTGCGGCCTGCAATATGTAGGCCATACAATACAAACAATGCACGCTAGGTTAAATAAACATCAGCAAACCATCAGAAACAGTTATTTGTTACATAGCGTGACAAAGCACGTCTTAGAGCATCAAAATCATCCAAAGTATTTACATAGATTGTTGGTCAATGTCCTTGTCACCCTTGTCCTGTGGATGTTGTCCCACCCTTTTTAAATGTGTTCTTTGTATTTTATGTTAATTTTAAATTCTGTTCAAATTTTTTTTTGTTTTTTATTTTTGCACAAAAACTCTCTTTTTTCTCCTGAAAATATATGCATATTGAGTTCATGTTGCATTATTGTGCACATGGGGTGCAGCTAAAAAAAAGTTAGCCTGAATATGCCAAGATGGTAAATTTGAACTACATGTTGTTATTGGATTTACAAGGTGAGGACATTTCTCCCGGAGGGTTTGAACCTTACACTTGAAAAGTTTGTCAATTAACTATGTTACATAAATTAAAATATCAAAAATATTGTGGGATACATTAGAGGAAAAGAAGGAGAAAAAAAATCTGGATCTGATTTTGGGTTAAGATTCATATTAAAAATTATAATTATTAATATATAGAACTTACACTACTCATTTAACTACAGTTGTGCTCAAACGTTTACATCCCCTGGCAGATTTTTTGCTTTCTTGGCCTTTTTTCGGAGAATATGAATGATAACACAAAAACCTTTCTTTCCACTCATGGTTAGTGGTTGGGTGAAGCCATTTATTGTCAAACTAGTGTATTTTCATTTTCTTTTGTTAAATCATAATAACAACCAAAAACATCCAAATGACCCTGATCAAAAGTTCACATCCCCCAGTTCATAATCCCGTGTATTGCCCCCTCTAACATTAATGACAGCTTGAAGTGTTTTGTGGTAGTTGTGGATGAGGCTCTTTATTTCCTCAGATGGTAAAGCTGCTCATTGTTCTTGGCAAAAAGCCTCCAGTTCCTGTAAATTCCTGGCTTTCTTGCATAAATGGCCCTTTCCTTGAGTTCTCCTCAGAGCGGCTCAATGATATTGAGGTCAGGAGACCGAGAGGCCACTCCAGAACTTCCACTTTTTTCTGCTGTAGCCAATGACAGGTCGACTTGGCCTTCTGTTTTGCATCATTGTCATGTGGGAACGTCCAAGTATAGTGTTTACGGAAAGTATTCAGACCCCTTTAAATTTTTCTCTCTCTGTTTCATTGCAGCCATTTGGTAAATTCAAAAAATGTCATTTTTTTTCTCATTAATGTTCACTCTGCACCCCATCTTGACTAAAAAAACAAAA
Source organism: Allobates femoralis (assembly GCA_033576535.1). Taxonomy (NCBI): domain Eukaryota; kingdom Metazoa; phylum Chordata; class Amphibia; order Anura; family Aromobatidae; genus Allobates; species Allobates femoralis. The sequence continues at coordinate 14,906,262 of JARQOC010000013.1, forward strand.
CAGAAATGTAGTAATTTTTGCAAATGTAATAAAAAAAGAAAATCTTAAATATCACATGGTCATAAGTATTCAGATCCTCTGCTCAGACACTCATATTTAAGTCACATGCTGTACATTTCCTTGTGATCCTCCTTGAGATGGTTCTACTTCATTGGAGTCCAGCTGTGTTTAATTAAACTGATAGGACTTGATTTGGAAAGGCACACATCTTTCTATATAAGACCTCACAGCTCACAGTGCATGTCAGCCCAAATGAGAATCATGAGGTCAAAGGAACTGGCCAATGAGCTCAGAGACAGAATTGTGGCAAGACCCAGATCTGGCCAAGGATACAAAATAATGTCTGCAGTTCTCAAGGTTCCTAAGAGCACAGTGGCCTCCATAATCCTTCAATGGCAGACGTTTGGGACCACCAGAAGTCTTCATAGACCTGGTCATCCAGCCAAACTGAGCAATCATGGGAGAAGAGCCTTGGTGAGAGAGGTAAAGAAGAACCCCAAGATCACTGTGGCTGAGACTCAGAGATGCAGTAGCGAGATGGGGGAAAGTTCCACAAAATCAACTATCACTGCAGCCTCCACCAGTCGGGCCTTTATTGCAGGGAAGCCTCTCCTCAGTACAAGACATATGAAAGCTCGCATAGAGTTTGCTTAAGGTTTCGGCTTAAGAACGGAGCTGCACACAGTATTCAGCGGGACGTCTTCTTTATTAGTGCATAGGGGCTTTACATGGTGAGGTTTGCAGGTGGGAGGACGGGGGATTCAATTACGATGGCCGCTTCACACCGTGAGTGGCGCTTCCACGGGGTACACAATCCGTGAACCCATGGAAGCCCCACACAGGGCATGAAAAACGGCCATCGTAATTGAATCCCCCGTCCTCCCACCCACAACCCTCACTATGTAAAGCCCCTATGCACTAATAAAGAAGATGTCCCACTGAATACTGTGTGCAGCTCCGTTCTTAAGCCGAAACCGGACGTGATGTATCACTGTTACCAGAGGAAGTGTGCACCAGGTAAACCGGACGTTCTGAGTGCAGAACGCTGGAGGAAGGTCCTGGGGCAGCTGACAGATACCTCCCTACGAAGGTATTGCACCATTGATGTGGTGCTGGCCGCAATCTAAAAACCGTGATAGAGTTTGCTTACAAACACATGAAAGACTCCCAGAATATGAGAAATAAGATTCTCTGGTCTGATGAGACAAAGATAGAACTTTTTGGTGATAACTCTAAGGGTCCCTTTACACGCCACCATTGGAAGGTAGCAACTGCCGGGCACTCGGGATAATTGTGCCTGATGCCATGAAATTGCTATGAAATGGCGGCGTGTAAATAGGGCAGTTCCTCCCGGTGTCCTGCAGTTCCTTCGAATACCTGTTGCTGAGCCGTGCTCAAAAACTCAAGGCAACACAAAGGCACAATTGCTATGGTAGCGGCATGTAAACAGGGCACAGGCATGGTATTTGCATGGTCTACTCAATTCCCAGGGGCGTGACACAGCCTCATGGATACCACGCCCCATCAGCGATGATTGGTGGGGGCTACTGTGTTTCCATTGGCTGTCCCAGCACAGGGCACCATATTTAAAGAGCTATCCATTCACACTACACATTTGCTATGGCGTCATGTATTAGCCTTCCTGCGCCAGCTGGCCAATCATGACGCTAAAGCGTTGTCCAAACAGCGTATTAGCGTCACGAAATACACAACTCTGTCACGCCTATGTACTTGCAGCGCGAAAGATGTACGCCCATATTCCTTTGTGGTAGCGGCGTCTGAAGCAGCGAAGGTATTCAACAGGAAGTTAGCCCCGGCACCCATCGGCACTTCCGGGGAACAAAGATACCTTCAGTGGAGCATGCAATTGCGGCATGTATATGCGGTTTCGGCAATCGGTATCCACCGTTAAAAAAATGTGTGCACGTGCGGTGGATACCTGTTGCTAGCCACAGTGGCGGCGTGTAAAGGTACCTTAAGTGGTATATCTGGAGAAAACCAGGTACTGCTCATCACCTGCCCAATACAATCCCAACAGTGAAATATGGTGGTGGCAGCAGCATCGTGCTATGGGGGTGTTTTCAGTTGCATAGACTGGTTGCAATTGAAAGAAACATGAATGCGGTCAAGTACAGAGATGGATGAAAACCTCTTCCAGAGCTCTGGACCTCAGACTTGGCTGAAGCTTCACCTTCCAACAAGACAATGACCCTAAGCCACAGCTAAAATAACAAAGGAGTGGCTTCAGAGCAAATGTGACCATTCTTGACTGGCCCAGCCAGAGCCCGGACCTAAACCAAATTGAGCATCTCTGGAGAGACCTGGAAATGCCTCCACCAATGTTCACCATCCAACCTGGCAGATCTGGAGAGGATCTGCAAGGAAGAATGACAGAGGATCCCCAAATCCACGGGTGAAAAATTTTGTTGCATCATTCCCAAGAAGACTCATGGCTGTAATAGCTCAAAAGGTGCTTCTACTCAATACTGAGCAAAGGGTCTGAATACTTATGACCATGTGATATTTAAATTTTTCTTTTTTTTAAATTTGCACAAATATCTACATTTCTGGTTTTTTTCAGTCAAGATTGGGTGCAGAGTGGACAATAATGAGAAAAAATGAACTTATTTGAATTTACTAAATTGCTGCAATGAAACAAAGAGTGAAAAATTTAAAGGGGTCTGAATACTTTCCATACCCACTGTACGTCCCATGCGCAGCTTCTGGGCTGATGAGTGCAAAGTTGCCTCCTGTATTTGCTGCTAACATGCTGCATTCATCTTTCATTCAACTTTGACCAAGTTTCCGGTGCCTTTGTAGCTGACACATCCCCACATCATTAGCGATCCACCGCCATGCTTTACAGTAGGAATGGTGTCCCTTTCATCATAGGCCTTGTTGACACCTCTCCAAATGTATCGTTTATGGTTGTGGCCAAAATGTTTGATTTTGGTCTCATTACTCAAAATTACCTTGTTCCAGAAGTTTGGAGGCTTGTCTCTGTGCTGTTTGGCGTATTGTAGGCGAGATACTTTGTGGCATTTGCGCAGTAATGGCTTCTTTGGGCGACTCGACCATGCAGCCCATTTTTCTTCAAGTGCCTCCTTATTGTGCATCTTGAAGCAGACACAGCGCTAGTGTTCAGTGAGTCCTGGATTTCAGCTGATTTTATTTGTGGGGTTTTTTTTGCCTCCCGAACAATTATCCTGGAAGTTGTGGGTGACATTTTTGTTGATCTACCTGACTGTGGTTTGGTTTTTACAGAGCCCCTGATTTTCCATTTTTTAATCACAGTTTGAACACTGCTGACTGGCATTACCAATTCCTTGGATATCTTCTTGCATCCCTTTCCTGTTTTATACAGTTCAACTATCTTTTCCCGTATATCCGTTGACAATTCTTTTGCTTTCTCCATGACTCACAATCCAGAAACCTCATTGCCTGGATGAAAGATGCAAGAGTCTGTCTGGATCCCACAAACTCACTCAGCTTTTATGCACACACACTGATTACAAACAAACAGGTCACAGGTGAGGATGTTACCTTTATTAGCCATTCAAACCCATTTGCATCAACTTCTGTGCATGTTATCAGGCCAAAATTACCAGGGGATGTGAACTTTTGATCAGGGTCATTTGGATGTTTTTGGTTGTCATTATCTATTATATAATCGCGAATCGCAAAAGCGCCCCTCGGCGCTACTTCCGGCGTGGTCATGTGGATACGCGCGAAGCATTGGCCGTGAAGCGGCCATTGCGAGCAGTTTTAAGCCGACTCGCAATGGCCGCCAATGCCGCCTCTGCTCCCCGCTACCCACAGCCCACCTCCGACTATGCAGCTGAGCCCTGTGCCTCCCCCCCAGCCCCGATCCACAGCCCAGCAACGCTCCCCACACCCGCACCGACCTCCAGCACCGCACACCCCCCCCCTCACTGCCCGCACACCTCCGCCGCCAGCCCCCATCCACAGTCTAGCACAGCACCCCCCCCAATGTCCGCACAACACCCCCCCACAATGTCCGCACAACACCACCCCACAATGTCCGCACAGCACCCCCCCACAATGTCCGCACAGCCCCTCCCCTCCAATGTCCGCACAGCCCCTCCCCCCCAATGTCCGCACAGCCCCTCCCCCCCAATGTCCGCACAGCCCCTCCCCCCCAATGTCCGCACTGCACCTAAGCCCCGCCGCACCTAAGCCCCTACCCCATAAGCCCCGCCGCACCTAAGCCCCTACCCTCTAAGCCCCGCCGCACCTAAGCCCCTACCCCCTAAGACCCGCCGCACCTAAGCCCCTACCCTCTAAGCCCCACCGCACCTAAGCCCCTACCCCCTAAGACCCGCCGCACCTAAGCCCCTACCCTCTAAGCCCCACCGCACCTAAGCCCCTACCCCCTAAGCCCCGCCGCACCTAAGCCCCTACCCTCTAAGCCCCGCCGCACCTAAGCCCCTACCCCATAAGCCCCGCCGCACCTAAGCCCCTACCCTCTAAGCCCCGCTGCACCTAAGCCCCTACCCCCTAAGACCCGCCGCACCTAAGCCCCTACCCCCTAAGCCCCGCCGCACCTAAGCCCCTACCCTCTAAGCCCGCCGCACCTAAGCCCCTACCCCCTAAGACCCGCCGCACCTAAGCCCCTACCCTCTAAGCCCCGCCGCACCTAACCCCCTACCCCCCCTACCCCCTAAGCCCCGCCGCACCTAAGCCCCTACCCTATAAGCCCCGCCGCATCTAAGCTCCTACCCTATAAGCCCCGCCGCATCTAAGCCCCTAACCCCTAAGTCTAAGTCCGCCGCACCTAAGCCCCTACCCCCTAAGTCCGTCGCACCTAAGCCCCTACACCCTAAGCACCGCCGCACCTAAGCCACGACCCGCCGCACCTAAGCCCCTACCCCCTAAGCCCCGCCGCACCTAAGCCTCTACCCCCTAAGCCCCGCCGCACCTAAGCCCCGACCCGCCGCACCTAAGCCCCTACCCCCTAAGCCCCGCCGCACCTAAGCCCCGACCCGCCGCACCTAAGCCCCTACCCCCTAAGCCCCGCCGCACCTAAGCCCCTACCCCCTAAGCCCCGCCGCACCTAAGCCCCGACCCGCTGCACCTAAGCCGCTACCCCCTAAGCCCCGCCGCACCTAAGCCCCTACCCCCTAAGCCCCGCCGCACCTAAGCCCCTACCCCCTAAGCCCCGCCGCACCTAAGCCCCTACCGTCCGCCGCCGCCCCGCCGCACCTAAGCCCCTACCCCCTAAGCCCCGCTGCACCTAAGCCACTACCCTCTAAGCCCCGCCGCACCTAAGCCCCTACCCTCTAAGCCCCGCCGCATCTAAGCCCCTACCCCCTAAGTCTAAGTCCGCCGCACCTAAGCCCCGCCGCACCTAAGCCCCTATCCCCTAAGCCCCGCCGCCTCCTAAGCTCCCGCCGCTTTCCCCCGCCGCTGTCGCTAACACCTAAGGCCCTACACCCGAAGCCCCCGCCGTCCCCTAACCTAACGCCCTCGTCGATCACTTACATGCCTTCTTAGTCATCTGATCGTCCGTCCGATCCACAAGTCCTCCGTCCGGCCATGCGTCCTCTTCCTCCGGCCCCGCCGGTCTTCTCTCTTCTTTCCTCCATCTCCGGCTCTTCGTCCGGCCCCCGGGGTCTTCTGTCTTCTTTCCGCCAACTTCCAGCTCCGACGTCCTCTTCACTTCTCATTAAGATAGAATGGACGAAAAATCCGCCATTCTATCTCTATGAGATGTGAGGCGCTCTTCTGATTGGTCGCTGTCTACTGCCCTCAGCCAATCAGAAGAGCACCTCATTTCCCATTGACATACATTAGCGGTGTGTCGGCGATTTTATGGCCGCCCACCTGGTTCTATTTGTCGGTCCTAAAATCGCGGACACACCGCTAATGCATGTCTATGGGCAGTCAGCCCGATTTCTGATTGGTCGCTCTCTGCTGACGCCGACCAATCAGAATTCGACCTCACTGCCCATAGACATACATTAGCGGTGTGTCCGCGATTTTGGGGCCGACAAATAGAACCAGGGGCCCGGCCGTTAATTCGCCGACACACCGCTAATGTATGTCAACAAATAAATTTAATAATAAAAAAAATAATAAAAGAATAATTAAAAAATAATAAAAAAAATAAATAAAAAATAATAAATAATTAAATAAAAAATAATAAAAAAAAAATTAAATAAATGCTAATAATATGAGCCCTTTCAGCGGACCTGAAGGAGAACTGTGTCTCAGCCTCAGGCTCACTTAAAATAACTAATAAATTTAATAATAAAAAAAATAATTAACAAATAATTAAAAAAAAAAAAAAAAAAAAAAAAATAATAATAATAAATAATTAAATAAAAAATAATAATAATAAAAAAAAAAAAAAAAATGCTAATAATATGAGCCCTTTCAGCGGACCTGAAGGAGAACTGTGTCTCAGCCTCAGGCTCACTTAAAATAACTAATAAATGTAATAATAAAAAAAATTTAAATAATAATTAAAAAATAATAAAAAAAAAAAATAAAAAATAATAAATAATTAAATAAAAATAATAATAAAAAAAATAAATAAATGCTAATAATATGAGCCCTTTGAGCGGACCTGAAGGAGAACTGTGTCTCAGGTCAGGCTCACTTAAATAAAATATAATAAATTAATTTAATAATAAAAAAATTTATAAAAAAATATTTAAAAAATAATAAAAAAATAAATTAAAAAATAATAAAAAAATAAATAAAAATAATAATAAAAAAAAAATAATATGCTAATAATATGAGCCCTTTGAGCGGACCTGAAGGAGAACTGTGTCTCAGGCTCAGGCTCACTTAAAATAACAAATAATAAATTAATTTAATAATATAAAAAAATAATAAAAAAATAAATAAAAAATAATAATAAAAAAATAATTAAAAAATAAATAAAAAATAATAATAAAAAAAAATAATATGCTAATAATATGACCCTTTGAGCGGACCTGTAAGGAGAACTGTGTCTCAGCTAGGCTCACTTAAAATAACAAATAATAATTAATTTAAATAATAAAAAAATTATAAAAAAAATATTTAAAAAATAATAAAAAAATAATTAAAAATAATAATAAAAAAAAATAAAAAATAATAATAAAAAAAAAAATATGCTAATAATATGAGCCCTTTGAGCGGACCTGAAGGAGAACTGTGTCTCAGGCTCAGCCTCACTTAAAATAACAAATAATAAATTAATTTAATAATAAAAAAAATAATAAAAAATATAAAAAATAATAAATAAATAATAATAAAAAAAAAATAATAAAAATAATAATAAAAAAAAAATATAATATGCTAATAATATGAGCCCTTTGAGCGGACCTGAAGGAGAACTGTGTCTCAGGCTCAGGCTCACTTAAAATAACAAATAATAATTAATTTAATAATAAAAAAAATAATAAAAAAATAATAAAAAATAAAAAAAAAATTTAAATAATAACATAAAAAATAAGAATAAAAAAAAAAAATGCTAATAATATGATTTACGGCCTAATATAGTATAATCTTGATTATGCTAGCTATTAAATGTAAAAATAATGCTATTAATTGTAATAATATATAAGCTAATAAGAAATAATATTATAGAATAATTAAAAATGTAATAATATAGCTATTAATGAAATAATTATGGTATAATAAGTAATAATAAATGCATTAATAATAATATGCTATTAATGCTATTATTAATGCTATAATGCTAATAATTATGCTATTAATGCTAATAATTATGCTATTAATGGTAATAATAATGCTATAATTGCAAATAATATGATTAATTATTATTAATGCTATTAATGTAATAATTATGCTATTAATGCTATATTAATATGCTATTAATGCTAATATTAATGCTATTAAATGAATAATAATGCTATTAATCTAATATATTAATGCTATATAATGCATTAATTAATAATTGCTATTAATGCTAATAATTATGCTATTAATGGTAATAATAATGCTAATATAATGCAAATAATATTGCTATTAATGCTATATATTAATGCTATTAATGCTAATAATTATGCTATTAATGTAATATTATGCTATTAATGTAATAATAGCTATAATGCTAATAATATGTATAATGCTAAAATAATAAATGAATAATATGCTATTAAATAATAATAGCTAAATGCTAATATATTATTAATGCTAATAATTATGCTATTAATGCTATTATCTTTATGCTATATATGCTATAATTATATGCTATTAATGTAATATATGCTATTAATGCTAATAATATATGTTTTTAATGCTATATTATGCTTTAATGCTAATATTATGCTATTATGCTAATAATAATGTATAATTGCTATTAATGCAAATAATATGCTATATATGCTATTATATGCTATAATGCTATAATTATGCTATTTAAAGCTAATAATTATGCTATTAATGCTAATAATATGCTATTAATGCTAATAATAATGCTATATAATGCTATTATAATGCTATAAGCTAATAATTATGCTATTAATTAATAATTATGCTATTAATGGTAATAATAATGCTATTAATGCAAAATTGCTATTAATGCTATTATAATGCTATTAATGCTAATATTTAATGCTATTAATGGTAATAATAATGCTATTAATGCAAATAATATGCTATTAATGCTATTATAATGCTATTAATGCTAATAATTATGCTATTAATGCTAATAATTATGCTATTAATGGTAATATTAATGCTATTAATGCAAATAATATTGCTATTAATGCTATTATTAATGCTAATAATTATGCTATTAATGCTATAATTATGTTATTAATGGTAATAATAATACTATTAATGCAAATAATATTGCTATTAATGCTATTATTAATGCTATCAATGCTAATAATTATGCTATTAATGCTAATAATTATGCTATTAATGGTAATATTAATGCTATTAATGCAAATAATATTGCTATTAATGCTATTATTAATGCTATTAATGCTAATAATTATGCTATTAATGCTAATAATTATGTTATTAATGGTAATAATAATGGTATTAATGCAAATAATATTGCTATTAATGCTATTATTAATGCTATTAATGCTAATTATTATGCTATTAATGCTAATAATTATGCTATTAATGGTAATAATAATGCTATTAATGCAAATAATATTGCTATTAATGCTATTATTAATGCTAATAATTATGCTATTAATGCTAATATTAATGCTAATTATGCTAATAATAATATTAACGCTATTAATAATGCTATTAAGGCTAATAATCATGCTATTTATGCTATTCAAAATGCTATTAATGCTAATAATATTGCTATTAATGCTCTTTATGCTAATAGTAATGCTATTAATGCAATTATTTATGCTATTAATTCTATTATTTATGCTATTAATGCTATTAATAATGCTATTAATGCTATTAATGATAATGTTATTCATGCTATTAATAATACTATTAATGCTATTAATGCTAATATTAATGCTATTAATTGTATTATTAATGCTATTAATAATGCTATTAATGCTAATAATAATAATGCTATTACTGCTAATAATAATGCTATTAATGCTAATAATTATGCTATTAATGCTACTATTAATGCTAATAATGCTAATAATAATAATCATATTAACGCTATTAATAATGCTATTAAGGCTAATAATCATGCTATTTATGCTATTCAAAATGCTATTAATGCTAATAATATTGCTATTAATGCTCTTTATGCTTTAATGCGATTAGTTATGCTATTAATTCTATTGTTTATGCTATTAATGCTATTAATAATGCTATTAATGCTATTAATGCTATTAATAATGTTATTCATGCTATTAATAATACTATTAATGCTATTAATGCTAATATTAATGCTATTAATTGTATTATTCATGCTATTAATGCTAATAATAATGCTATTAATGCTAATAATTATGCTATTAATGCTAATATTAATGCTAATAATGCTAATAATAATCATATTAACGCTATTAATAATGCTATTAAGGCTAATAATCATGCTATTTATGCTATTCAAAATTCTATTAATGCTAATAATATTGCTATTAATGCTCTTTATGCTAATACTCATGCTATTAATGCGATTATTTATGCTATTAATTCTATTATTTAGGCTATTAATGCTATTAATAATGGTATTAATGTTATTAATAATGCTATTAATGCTATTCATGCTAATATTAATGCTATTAATTCTAATAATCATGCTATTAATCCTATTAATAATGCTATTAATGCTATTTTTAATTCTATTAATGCTATTAATAATTTTATTAATGCTAATAATGCTATTACTCTTCATAATAATGCTATTAACGCTATTATTAATGCTATTTATGGTAATAATGCTATTAATACTAATAACAATACTATTAATAGTACTATTATTGCTGTTAATAATGCTATTAATGCTAATAATAATGCTGTTAATGCTAATAATTATGCTATTAATGGTAATAATAATGCTATTAATGCAAATAATATTGCCACGTTCTAGAATCCCGATGCATTTGCATCGGGCTCACAGCTAGTGATTTATAAAGAGAAAATACAGTAGATGACAATAAATGTCTTCACCCAACCACTAACCATGAGGGGTAAAAAGGATTTGTGTTATCATTCATATTCTCTGAAAAAAGGACTAGAAAGCAAAAAATCTGCCGGGGGATGTAAACTATTGAGCACAACTGTACTGTATATATAGATCTATGTTTTGTTTACAAAAATAAAGAACAAAAAAATTCTTTCTCTGAAATTGGGTTTATAGTTTTTCCAATCTGGTTCTTTTCCTAAGCTTTTTATATATAGGATAGCTGTTCTTTTTATATCTTATATATGTTATTACCTTGTGTGATATATATACTTTCAAGAACGGAGTTAAACATGGATAGTATATATCACGTAACTGGACTCTCCTAAATACAGTTTTAAACATAGTTTACGGAAACGAACAGTGAGTTTTAACCATAAATAATTGCAAACCAGCCTGCTCTATCTCAATGCTTCTTTTATTAATGTATGCAGATGATAAAACGCAAACTACATATTGCACCATTAGTAATAAAATCTTATTAAACGATCAGGTTTCTTAGAGACAGGTTAATAGCCATTTGCTACTGCCCAGTAGAAAAAATGGGGTACATTTATCTCACAACAGTTGATACAGTGGGAATACATCATTATATAGGTAAGGACACCTGATTCATAGATAACCACTATAGATCTATAATAAACATAGTCTCTATGCCCTAGTGGGGCCCGGGTATATTAAAGTGCAGGTCAGTATGGTCCATCACCACCTAAACCCACTGTCCCATCCCCGGAGTTAATTTAGCTTACCTATTATGTCCTCCGCTGGGTGTAGATGGCTTTTTTGCTTTGTGTATAAGATGTGGAGTTTCTGGCTCCATGACTACACTTAGCACCCTCATCACCCACAGGTGGTCTGAGGTTGAGATGCTGTCCACCCACCTAACAGTGGGACAGGGAGGAAAAGGACAGGGATGTCAGCGCAGGACTCATCAGACCTGGGGGCACCGTGACATGGTTGGTGAGCAAGCAGACATTGGCCAATGTATGTACCAAGAACCCCAGAAAATAAAAATTAAGAATAATGAATTTTTTGAAAAAACGTAAGTTTTTACATTTTTTTCTAATTTTTTGCTTGTTAGCATATGTACGATATCGGTAGTAGCTGTGTGCTGCAGAGACATTTTTTTCTTGGTATTTGACCCAGCGTCACTGCTAGCACCAGTTCACATTGTTTCTTGAGTGCTGTGCAGTTTTTTTGCTTTGTATATCTATCTATATATTTATTCGTGTGTTCTGGGATTCAGGTACCTTCGGCATAGTTTCCCTTGGTAGACAAATAACTCCCCTTTTTCCTTCCACAGGCGCTTGGCATTTGGCGAGGCATCGGAGTCCATACTGGCGTGCTCTTGAGTTATCAGCTCTCTAACCAAGCTGACGTCTGGGTCATTGGCTTGGACTTCTTTCCAATCGTGGTGAGGTAAAGGGTTCACGATCCTCTCTGCACGTCCCTGACTCGCCTGATGACACGTTGCCGTACCCGTACAATGGAAAGCAGGTAGTTCTATCTCTTCCAGGTCATCTATGTCTTCTCCTTCTTCGGGAAGGTTAGGCATTCTGGACAGGGCATCAGCGTTGCCGGTGTTTGTGACCTGCCCGGTACTTTACAGTGAAGTCATAGTTTAGGAGTCTTGCTACCCAACGCTGATCTAGGGCTCCCAGCTTTGCAGTCTCTAAGTGTGTTAGAGGGTTGTTGTCAGTGAAAGCTGTGAACGGGGCGGATGCCAGGTAATGCTTGAAACGCTCTGTGATTGCCCAGACCAGGGCCAGGAACTCCACTTTGAAGGAGCTGTAGTTCTCCGGGTTCCTTTCTGTGAGACGGAGCTTTCTGCTGGCGTAGGCTATCACCTTTTCTTTTCCCTGCTGGCGTTGAGCTAGGACGGTTCCTAGACCTTCGTTACTTGCGTCGGTGTACAGTAAAAACGGGAGATTGTAGTCAGGGTAGGTCATTATTTCTTCTCCAGTTAAAGCATCTTTCAGCGTTTGGAAGGATTTGTCCTGTTCTGGTCCCCACCGGAACGGGGGTCCCCTGATCTTGCCGTTTTTGGATTGACCTACTAAGAGATCTTGCATAGGTGCTGCTATTTTGGTGTAGCCTTTGATGAATCGTCGGTAGTAGCCGACCAGTCCTAAGAATTGGCTTACCTCTTTGTGAGTGGTTGGCGCTGGCCAGTCTTTGATGACGGTTACCTTGTCCGGGTGGATAGTCACAAGCCATCAAACAAAGAACTGCTGAATTTTTTGTGCCAGGAGTGGCATAAGGTCACCCTAAAGCCATGTGATAGACTGGTGGAAAGCTGTCAAGACACATGAAAGCTGTGACTATAAATCATGGTTATTCCACCAAATATTGATTTCTGAACTCTTCCTGAGTTAAATTATTATTATTTATTACATTATTATTTTTGTGGTTTCTAAATGAATATGAACTTGTTTTCTTTGCATTATTTGAGGTCTGGAAGCACTGTTCTGTTTATGTATTATATTTTGAAGATTTCTCATTTACTGTTAATAAATACTAAATTTTTAGCTTTGAATTTCAGAGACGTGTTGTCAGGAGTTTATAGAAAAAAAGAACAATGTTATTTTACTCAAAAAATATACTTATAAAGAGAAAAATCAGAGAAACTGATCAATTTGCAGTAGTCTCTTAATTTTTTCCAGAGCTGTATATACACCATGTTCCAAATTATTATGTAAAAATTTTTTTCTCTGATTTTCCTAAATGGTCGGTGCAAATGACAGTGTAATAAAAATCATCACCGTCAGAGCATACATCGAATTTTATTGAAGAAACCTCCCAATGATAACAGTATAATCTTCAAAATTAAAACAAACTCTAAATGCCCTGTTCCACATTATTATGCACAGGAGAGTTTCTAAACATTTGATATGTTTTAAAGAACTGAAAATGCTGATTGAATTTGCAGCATTAGGAGGTCACATTCACTGAAATAAAAAGCTATTTAACTCCAAAACATCCTAACAGGCCAAGTTACATGATAACATAGGAACCCTTCTTTGATATCACCTTCACAATTCTTGCATCCATTGAACTTGTGAGTTTCTGGAGAGTTTCTGCTTGTATTTCTTTGCATGATGTCAGAGTCGCCTCCCAGAGCTGCTGTTTTGATGTGAACTGCCTCCCACCCTCATAGATCTTTTGCTTTATTATACTCCTAAGGTTCTCTATAGGGTTGAGGTCAGGGGAAGATGGTGGCCACACCATGAGTTTATCTCCTTTTATACCCACAGCAGCCAATGACACAGAGGTATTTTTTGCAGCATGAGATGGTGAATTGTCATGTATGAAGATGATTTTGCTCCTGAAGGCACATTTCTGCTTTTTGTACCATGGAAGAAAGTTCTCATTCAGAAACTCTATATACTTTGCAGAGAGGTCATTTTCACACCTTCAGGAACCTTAAAGGGGCCTACCAGCTGTTTCCAATGATTCCGGCCCAAAACATCCTTGCTGACGTTGCAGCCTTGTTGGGACATGGTGGCCATCCACCAAGCATCCACTACTCCATCCATTTAGACCATCCAGGGTTGCTCGGCAACTGCAACCATTTCTGCTTGTGAGCACTGGGTGGCCGAATAGTAGGTTTATGCACCACACCAAGCCTTTGAAGGATCCTACACCTTGAGGTTTTAGGGACTCCAGAGGCACCAGCAGCTTCAAATATGTTTGCTGGTTTGTAAGGCCTTTTTAGCAGCTGCTCTCTTAATCCGATGAACTTGCCTGGCAGAAACCTTCCTCATTATGCCTTTATCTGCATGAACACATCTGTGCTCAGAATCATCCACAAATCTCTTCACAGTACGATGATCATGCTTACGTTTTCGTGAAACATCTAATGTTTTCATCCCTTATCCAAGGCAGTGCACTATTTGCTGCTTTTCGGCAGCAGAGACATCCTTTTTCTTTCCCACGTTACTTGAAAACTGTGGCCTGCGTAATATTGTGGAACATCCAGTTTTCCTTTTATTGGGCTCACCTGCCAAACTAATTTTCACAGGTATCTGAGATTTCAGTGATCCAAAAGAACCCTAAGACATAATACCAAAAAAAAAAAACCCTATGACACTTAAAACCAATTTGCATAATAATTTGGAACATGGTGTATAATACTGTATATATGTAGCTATATGGGATGGAAAGATTGCAGACACATTCCTTGCACAGGGGTGTACTGTTTCCCCCCTTGTTCGTGCCTATTAAGAATCACAAATGGACATTTCTATTACTAACTGGGCGTCACATCCCCACCAGAGCCTGCTCCTGCGACATCTGCTTCTGTCACCAGGCACAGCCGTATTCACCCTGTAGGTGGCGCTGGTGATAGAGAAGCCAGAACCTCTGGAGAGCGCAGGCTACACTCATCCACTAAGGTTAGACTGGCTGGGAGCTGCAATTTGACAAAGTGGATGTGTGCGCTGTCCAGCTGAAGTAATTAACTTCTAGGCTTCAGCTTATTGGAATGCACCACACCCTACTAATATCTTCAGCCTTCTGCTGAAAGCTGCCAGAAGTAGCTTTTGTTTCCCCTGGCTAGTGTCCTGTCTTGTATTAGTGTTTTCCTTTTTACCTCGGCCTGCATTTTGGACACTTACCCTGCCTCATTGTTTTGTACCTTGCTACCATCTCGGTTACAACCCGGCTCCCTGACGCTATCGGATCCTGATTTTGTCCTTTTTTCTCACCTCCCTGCTCTGACCCAGCTTGGTACCTTTCCTATCTCTGGACTGCAGCCCTTCCAAAGGCAGCAATCTCCTGGACCCTGCTGTAACTCCAGACCCCTGTATAGGGGTTAATGGGTGTCAGGGTTTCTTGGGGTTCTGCCTAACAGAGCAGCTTGGAAAGCGAGAGGGAAAGCAATGGCATCATCACAGCACACCACCATATAATAAAAATACATTTAGGATTTTATTAGAGAACTGCAAAGACATACACAGAATAAAACAAATTACAACAAAACACCAAAGAATGCCTGACGAAAAGTGTCCATGCTTTTCTTCTACAGTGTATACAATTCCCACATATATGTATACAAGTGTGACTCAGAAAGGCACAATCATGTAGAGCATCAGCCCCAAAATCCTGCAGCCCTGGGGAGGCTAAAGACATGACCCAGACTCCTAGAAAGCGACGGAGATAGGAGGATAAATAATGCAAACAATGTCAGAGATAGTAATACCCTGCACTGGAGCCAGGTAGATAGAAGACTGGTGAGGAGGATTGATCAGAGAATGGAAATATATATAATTAATGAACAGAAAAAGTAATAAACATATATATATATACAGTGTGGGCCATTTATATGGATGCACCTAAATAAAATGGGAATGGGTGGTGATATCAACTTCCTGTTTGTGGCACATTAGTTTATGGAAGGATGAAAACATCTCCAGATTGGGGGTGACCATGGCGGCCATTTTGAAGTCGGCCATTTTGGATCCAACTTTATTTCTTTCAATGGGAAGAGGGTCATGTGAAGTTTGAGAATTTCAGAAGAAAAACAATGGTGTGCTTTGTTTTAACGTAACTTTATTCTTTCATGAGTTATTTACAATTTATGACCACTGATAAAATGTGTTCACAGTGCTGCCCATTGTGTTGGATTGTCCATACAACCCTCTTCTCCCACTCTTGACACACTGATAGCAACACCGCATAAGAAATGCTGCACAGGCCTCCAGTATCCGCTGTGTCAGATGCTGCACATCTCGTATCTTCACAGCATAGACAATTGCCTTCAGATGACCCCAAAGATAAAAAAGATAGTGGGGCCATTCTTCATCAATGGAGACCTCAATGCCACTGGATATGTGAAATTACTACATGATGATGTGTTGCCCTCTTTATGCACTGAAGATGGCACGTTCCTGGAGTTTTTCTAACAAGATGGGTGCACCACCACATTATGGGTGTCAGGTCCGAGCATTCCTACATGAACAGTTTCCTGGAAAGTGGATTGGTCGTCGTGGGCCAGTTGAATGGCCACCAAGGTCTCTCGATCTGACACCCTTAAGGTACCGTCACATGCGGCTATATTGGTAGCAATTTCACTGGTAATGTTCTGGTTGCAGTGAAATCAGGGACACATTGTTACATTTGTACACGGCAACAAAATAGAACAAGGTGTCCAGGATTCACTGCAACCAGTGAAATTGCAAGCAATATTTCTGCGTGTGACGGTACCTTTAGACTTTTATCTTTGGGGTCATCAGAACGCTAAATAATCTAAATTTGCCGAATCCATCTATCTGAGTGCCTGCCATGTATCGTGTATTGGAACACTGACTTTATTGAAATAAAGCACTGTGAATTTACATCGGAAGCTGGACCCCCTCCTTATTTTCTTCATTGCACATTGGTCAGTATCAGAACGCCGGGTACATGCATGCCAATTTCTTCCGGATGAGCTGGACCCTCTTTTAAACTTTGTCATAAATGGCTTCTCTTTTGAGTGAATTCTCTCTCTCACATAACAAGATCTTATTTTCGAGAAAAACATTTCTCACATTCTTAACATGAACATTACTTCTCCATTGAGTGAACTCTCTGATGTTTCATAAGATTCGGTTCCTGGCAAAAGCATTTTTCATATTTCACACATGAATAAAAGCTCTCTAGTGTGAATTCTCTCATGTCTAACAAAATGTGATTTCAAAGAAAAACATTTCCCACATTCTGGACATTAACATGGCTTCTCTCCTGTGTGAATTCTGTAATGTGTAACAAGATCTGATTTATGAGTAAAACATTTCTCACATTCTGGACATGAATACGGCTTCTCTCCTGTGTGAGCTTTCTCATGTATAACAAGATGTGATTTCTGAATAAAACATTTCCCACATTCTGAACATGAATATGGCTTCTCTCCTGTGTGGATTCTCTTATGTGTAACAAGAGCTGATTTCTGTGTAAAACATTTCTCACATTCTGAACATGAATAGGACTTCTCTCCTGTGTGAATTCTTTGATGTCTAACAAGAACTGATTTATCAGTAAAACATTTCCCACATTCTGAACATGAATACGGCTTATCTCCTGTGTGAATTCTCTCATGTCTAACAAGAGCCGATTTCTTATTAAAACATTTCCCACATGATGAACATGAATATGGATTCTCTCCTGTGTGAATTTTCTTATGTGTAACAAGATGTGATTTCTGAGTAAAACATTTCCCACATTCTGAACATGAATATGGCTTCGCTCCTATGTGACTTTTCAAATGTTTAATAAGATTTGAATTCTGATTAAAACATTTCCCACACTCTGAACATGAATATGGCTTCTCTCCTGTGTGAATTTTCTTATGTATACCTAGATGTGATTTCTGAGTAAAACATTTCCCACAATCTGCACATAAATATGGCTTCTCTCCGGTGTGAATTTTCTCATGTTTAACAAGAACTGATTTATCTGTAAAACATTTCCCACATTCTGAACATGAATATGGCTTATCTCCTGTGTGACTTTTCTCATGCCTAAAAAGATGTGCTTTCCGAGAAAAACAATGCCCACATACTGAACATGAATATGGCTTCTCACCTGTGTGATCTCTCTTATGTGTAACCATATCAGATTTATTTGTAAAACATTTCCCACATTCTGAACATGAATATGGCTTCACCCCTGTGTGACTTCTCTCATGTGCCATAAGATTTGAATTCTGAGTAAAACATTTCCCACATTCTGAACATGAATATGGCTTCTCTCCTGTGTGAATTCTCTCATGTTTAACAAGATTTGATTTCTTATTAAAACATTTCCCACATTCTGAGCATGAATGTAGCTTATTCCTTGTAGAAGTACTCTGCTCTTCCACTTTTTTGCTGTGATTTCTATTTTGCTTTATATTCTGTGATGAACTTGGAGAAAATTCTTCATTACAGGGATCAGATGACAGATCTTTTCTTTGAGGTGCTGAGGGTATATCGGAGAAGACGACATGCTCTTCATATGTATCTTGTGTGATACTAAAACCATCTGCATTAAAACATGAAGATAACAGAAGTCTTTCAGAGATTCTGGTAAAGTCATCTGCCAAGAATAAAACTTATTTTTTGGGGA
>JARQOC010000013.1:14925040-14979580 GCA_033576535.1 Allobates femoralis
AGAGCTCCATACCCTACATGCACATCAGAATAGAGGGCCAATAAGGTCCTGGTGGGCGGAGTGTAGTGGTAGTGTGCAGTGGAAAAGTTAGGAAGTTAGGCAGAAAGAGTCAGCAAGAATGTAGGAGAAGGAGGCAAGAGCAGACCGTGGCCAGGAGGAACGTAGGAGAGGGGGCTCTGCACCGTCCTGTGCAGCCCCCGGGCCACCACCTCCGGTTGGGCGCCATTACTCGGTGCCTCAACAACCGGACTCTGGGCATCTACATGCGGGTCAACATACACCCATGCCCATTTACTACCGGATTACTGGTTCTGAGGCTAGCAATCAGTTCATCGCTGCTACGCAAACCAGGAGTGAAGGGACCGCTTTACAGGAGCACCCAACCACCGCCGCAAACAGAGTCGTCTTGCCAGTGGAGTACCCACTAAAAGGACCCAAGGCTCCCCACAAACCGGCGTAATTCAACCGGCGGGCAATTTAAGTAGCCTCCTTGTACCCGACCTGTGCACTCAAAGGCGACAACGGCAACACACTTAAGCAAGCTTAGAATGGAGGAACACCGCGGAGCTCTGAGAAACACTGGTCATTGCTGAGTCCACCCAGTCCGTTACCCATTAACTGTATGACGTGTATCACCTGCTGTTTACAGTAAAGCACCCGTTACAGAGACTATCAGTGTCAGTGCCTTTTTCAGAACTGTTTATCTCCGCACGTTGAAGGTAACCGCAGCTGCCTCACAACATCTTGTGCAGCTCCTGGCCCCGGGGACTCCCGCTCATCCTGTGGGGAGCGTCCCATCTGGCTGCATTCCATCCCCCGGAGGCCCAAGCAGCGCCGGTACCGTTACCGGAATTCTCACAGGTGGCGTCACGACAGAAACAACAACCAAACACTGTTCAGCCATTATATTGATCTGGACCACCGGGCCCCACAGCCGCCGCGCGGTTCCGTGACAGGGAGAAGACAGACGCCTGCGACGTGCACACTCCGGTTACGGTGAGTCAGATAATTGCATTGCCGGTACGTATCTATACCTTCTTTAGCTGTGTTCCGCTCTAATATTAGCCTATCTTAGCCACTTGCACTCAAGGTTAGTTACTAGTTTAAAAATGTTAATGCCTATTGTGTGACTATGTGGAAAATGCATGTTTACTGTACCCTCCACTAATTGTCTGTATTTGATTGCTTTCAGTTTTAACGCGCCAATGTACTGTTACGTTCAATAAAACACAGATTCAACCACAATCTCCTTATTGGACCTCGGTGCAGCGGTTTACCTGCCTGTATATCTACATGAGCCCCCGGCCCATTTAGTGAGGACAGAACAGTATGCGAATGGGGCACCACGTGGACAGGAGAAACTCTACAATGATTACCTCTCCTGTTAATATACTCATACGCTGACAAAGGTTCCTGATAGATGCAGTCCAAAAACCAAGTCTGGGACCTGCTTGGGACTGTTGTGGAGGGTGAAGTGGAGGAGGAGGAGGAGGCTGAGGAGCATGACGTGCCAGAGCTGTACACTGTGGGTGAAACCCTGACTGAGTTAGGGCCTGCAATCCTTGTTGTCGGAAGGACGTGTTCCGTCCCTCGCTCAGACTGGGTCCCGGCTTCCAGAATATTAACCCAGTGTGCCGTCAGAGAGATGTACCGGCCCTGCCCGCAAGCACTTGTCCACGTGTCTGTGGTTAGGTGGACTTTTCCGGAAACTACATTGTTAAGGGCACGCGTAATGTTTTGTGACACGTGCTTATGTAATGCGGGGACGGCACACCGGGAGAAATAGTTGCGGCTGAGGACCGAGTAACGTGGGACGGCCGCCGCCATCAGGTCCTGGAATGCTTCCATCTCCACTAGCCTAAAAGGCAACATTTCCAGTGCAAGCAGTCGCGAAATGTGCAAATTTAGAACTGTGGCATGTGGGGCGTTGGCAGCGTATTTGCGTTTGTGTTCCAAAGATTGGTGTATGGATAACTGAACGCTGCGCTGGGACAAGGACGTGGTTGATGATGGTGCTACTTCTGCTTGTGCAAGTAGAGGTGAAGGACAGGAGGCATCTTCGCCTGCAGTATGGACAGGGGATTGGCTTGGACGCACAACAGTGGAAGACGCAGCGGTGTCACCCGCAGACACTGCTCCTGTACTCTGCTGTACATTCCACAAAGTCGGGTGCTTTGCTGCCATGTGCCTGATCATGCTGGTCGTGGTCAGGCTGCTAGTTTTGCTACCCCTGCTGATGCTGGCATGGCAGGTGTTGCAAATGGCATTTTTGGAATTATCTGCAGACACCTTAAAAAACAGCCAGACTCGGGAAGACCTACCGTAACAGTTGTACTGGCAACTTCTGTCATGTTGTTGTTCTCAGGAACAGTTGCCTGCCTTCTGCCTGTGGCCACCACCCTGCTTCTTCCGGCCTGTTGTTATGCTATGAATCCCCCCCTGTGCAATGCTGTCCTCGCTCTGCATATCCTCCTGCCAGGTTGGGTCAGTTACTGGATCATCCACCACGTCGTCTTCCACTTCCGCCCCCTGGTCCTCCTCCTGACTTCCTAGCAATTGTGTCTCATCATCGTCCACCTCTTGTTGAGACACGTTCCCACCGTAGCCTTCATGAGACCGTGGCTGCTCAAATATTTGTGCATCGCTACATACGATCTCCTCATGACCCATTTCAACTGGAGCTGATGAGAGGCCAGATTCTGCGAATGGATAACTGAACAGCTCTTCAGAGTGTCCAAGTGTGGGATCAGTTATGTCCGGGTCCGGGCACTCGGCATGGTGGGTGGGAGGAAGGAAGATCAGGGTGTGGAATGTGCGGTCCAGTCTCACGGCTACTGACACTTGACCGTGTGGAAGACAGGGTATTTGTGGTGGTGCCAAACTGACTGGATGCATTATCCGCTATCCAACTAACAACTTGTTTACACTGGTCTTGGTTTAATAGTGGTGTACTGCTGTGGTCCCCTACAACCCTACAAATTGGGACAGGAAGGTCGAGCGAGATGATGTGGGCGTTTGTCATGGCGCAATTCGAGCTTGCACACGGGCTCGGACTCTGCCTGCACCACCATCACGTCCAGTACCTTGGCCCTTACCACCGGCCTTGCGCATTTTCAATGTTGTGCTGACTGTATACAGCTAAATGAAGGCGTCCAAAAGATGGTTTTTAGCTGGACACTGAGATGACAAATTAGAGGTTACATTACAGCAGGTATACGGGTCAGTCACAAACGCTGAGATGGGTATACTGAGTGTTTTGGCGTATACAAATTGGAGCTACAACCCCCTCCTGCCTCTAAAAATGGTAAATGAAGGCGGACAGGCTGACTGATCAAGATGAACAAGGGTTGTATTGGGCACGACTTCACCACACCACCACCAAATGATAGCGGAATCTAAAGTCATAGGCATTATAGTTTTTTGTTCCGGTAGATTGCCATGTCCCTCCGCACACCCACACATGGGTACACACTTCATGACTTGGGCTACTTGCTGTACTGTTCCTCCTTCTCCTCATCCGCCCCCATTATATGATCAGTGCGACCGTGGTTCATGATGCCACGAAAACATAATTTATTTACATCATATTTATGATGATGATGACCCTAACCGTTAAAACGTTAGACAGTAGTTTCATGTATACCCCCGGGGGTAAATGTTTTAGTCCATGCTTACAGAATGGGCATTACAAGTGCAGGAGATCCGCTCCTTTGTAATGGGAACAATATTTAGAGGTTCTCCTCCATGTTTCTTCCCATGGGCATCACAATGCCTCCCAATTTTTTGCAGCCCTTCCTAGGGAAAACTATGGCAGACCCACTTCCTAATAATGGGAACCATATTTAAGTAGACCCTCATGCACGTCTCTATCCAGGGGTATTGGGGTGCCACACAATTTTTGGCTTCCCTGCCTAGGGCAATACTACAAAAGACACACTTCCTTATAGTGGGCACATTATTTAAAGAGGCCCTCATGTATGTCTCTATCCAGGGGCATTGGAGTGCCACACAACTTTTTGTACTCTCTCATCTCTACCCATGTGTTCATGCAAGGCTGACCAATGGGAACGCAGTTCCGTCCACCAATCGCAGTGATAGGGGTGCAGTGAAATACACTCTAGCACGCCCCTATCAAAACAGTATGCCCACATCGCTGCTACGATGGTGGCGTGTGACGCGGCGATGTGTGAAGGGAAGATCGCTTCCAGTATTCTGCAGGAGATTTCCGGAATACAGGATCGCCGAAGAATGCCCGCGAGATCGCTACGTGTGACAGTTCCACAGTGGTCTGAAAAAAGTGCCCAAAACGTGCACACTCCTGTCAAATTGCCAGCGATATGGCGGCGTGTGACGGTACCTTAAGTTACTCTGTCTAGCAACGGGATAGCGGGAGGAGCCAGGTGGAGGGTGGAACGTTAGGATAGAACCCAGTAAGGGGTGGGAACACAACAACAAAAAGGAACGCACAACACTAACTTCAAGGTAGTAAGCAGTGACTAGTCAAGAAGAGGAGTAAAGAGAGAACAGCACCGAGAAACTAGTCAGCCAAGTAGTCAGAGAGACCAGACCGAGAGAACCTGCACCCAGCATTCTGTGCCACCGTATGGCTAGCCCAGGTTCTAGGCTGAGAACTGAGGAATGGTAGGGGGAGTATAAGGTGTACCTGAGTCAGCGGGGACACCAAGAGACTAGGCCAGAACCAGAGTGCCGACTCTGCTGAAGTGACAGGGAAGCTGTATGCCGCAACCACGAACTCAGGCGGGGTGCGGGGTCTTTATGTCCCGAGACCCAATCTCCGGCACAGTGAAAGGAAGGCCATCATATGATGGCTAGGAGACCTGGAGGATTGCCTATAAGCCTGTGACAGCTGCACCGTAGCTAGGGTGCGGAATAGAACGTAGAGGCCTGAGAGGAAAATGAAAGGGAGTGTCACAGACAAACCATCCCAGCTGCGACACCGGAGCCAATGTTGAACTGCTGTAACTTGTACCATCTGACGAGCTGAAAGTAAACCCAGTAAAGCTCTGAACTGTGTGAGACTCTGATTGTGTGCCTGACAGGTGGTAGACCGATCCCTTGAGGCGGCAGTGGGAGACTGTCTGAGGGTACTGAGAACTTCACACTGCACCTACACTGGCTACACGATTGCCCTGGTGACCAGCCCTACCCGTGGAGGGCTCAACATCTCTGCTGCCAACCTCCATCATCCCCAGAAGTCCCGACCGCAGCGATGGCTACCCTTAGTCGCAAACCACCGGTGTTGTCATGATAATCTCCTTATAAACTGTTGTCTCCCAGCCATTTTATTGACCTCGCCCAGCACCACGTGACATCCCAGAGAGAGAGAAAGAGAGAGAGAGAACGGTTCCGAGTACCCCCTTGCCCTGGTGGGCGAGTCATGAGGCAGAAAGCGGTGCGGTGAGTATGTAAATGCCTATGTATATTATTGCATGGAACGCTGGTGTTACAGTCTAAGGGCTGCCAGATGTGGGGAGCTGGAGCATGTCTTCAGTCCTAAACTCTATAGAGCATCTATGGGGCCACCTGAAATGGAAGGTGCAAAATTGCAAGGTCTATACATTCACCAGCTCTGGAATCTCATCATGGAGGATCCAATGTCTCCTGTGAAGATCCTGTGACCTCCACGCACAAGAGACTTAAGGCTATAAGGGAAAATAATGGTGGCCATACATGACTCACCGTGGGCCGGGTTCTCTGGTCTCAGGCACTGGCTGTCGGTCACGGTTCTGGTGCCTGAGGTTACGGGCCCGGTGGTCAGTAAAAGGGTTAAAGTCAAATAATGTAATAAGAATAAAGTTGTTAGTTCGTGACGCCACCTGTAGGGTTCCGGTCATGGCACCGGCGCTGCTTGGACCTCCGGGGTGATGGGTGGCAGCAGGATGGAACCACTCCCTACAGGACGAGCGGGGTCCCCGTAGTTGAGGGCTGCCATAGAGGAATATGGCAGCTCGGTTGTTTCTGTAAGTAATATGATTAGTAGTAGTCCCGAAATAAATCTCAGACACGTTACTCCTCTGAACGGGTATTTACTTAGTTCTTTCAGTGCAGACAGGTATAACAGTTCTTGATACCGGATAACAGACCTGGCTTCTGTGTACCTAGCCGGGATACTGAGGATCCGCTGTTGGAACCCGAGCCGTTGGCCTCCGACTCACATTAGGTCCCTGAACCTCAATGGTGGGTACCCCCTGGTACAGCTGCGGTGATGGTCGGTTGTGTATTGTGCTCCTTTAAAGCTCTCAATCACTCCGAGTTCTGTGGTGCAGCGGTGAAGCGTCCGTACCACCTCGGAGCCGGTACTCCGGGTTGTGGACTGGGCTCGGGTCGTCTATCTCCCGTGTTCTGTCTCTCTTGGCCCCTTTCACTTCTGGGTCACCAGTGCTCGGCGCCCTCCCTGTTAGCTGTTCTTCCTGTCATGACTTGACTTCTTGCTCTTGTCTCTCCAACTTTCTAACTCTGTTCTTCTCTTCCCCACTGCTATACACCTAACTCTCCTCCCACCAGGACTGGTTACCCAGGAAATGGGTATCTAATTGGTCCTCTGCCTGTAGGTGTTGCATGTGGTACATGGAGCCTTGGGATTAACCTGTTCACCACTGGGACAGAGAATAGTGCACCTTCAGTCAGGGGTGCAGTACCCTCCTGTGACGCACTCGTTGTGGGGCGCCACATACAAAATATTCACAGTTTGGTCTTTTATTTTACTTAGGGGTGTACTCATTTTCAGATATTAATGGCTGTGTGTGTTGGGTTATTTAGAGGGCACCATAATTACACAGGTATACAAGCTGAAGACTGACGACTTTACATTATATCAAAGTGTCGGATCTCCAGTGTTCTCTCATGAAAAGAGATAAAATATTTACAATGTCAGGGGTGTACTCACTTGTGACATACTACACCTTTTTTTCTCCTTATCGCACAAACGTCTTCATGATTATTTTTTTAATAGTTGTGAAAGAAAGTGAAATGTGTCTGTAGATAGAGAACTTCCCTCTTCCCCCGGTCCGGGGTGTATATAAGGCTCCTTGTAAGATCACATATTGGGGTCTCTTGCTTTGTTCCTGGTGACGACCGTTTGTCTTGATACAGAATCACCTGTTGGGTCTCTTCCATTTGGCTCCAACTTCACATCGGTGCTGGTTATTACCCGGAGGCTGAACAAGGTGAGGAACATTTCTTCTCTTTCCTCTTTGGTTTGTTATGGGAAGAATAAGACATGAAAGTCCATAATATTCCTCTGCACCTGGGGCCCGGCTCCTCCTCTGCACCTGGGGCCCGGCTCCTCCTCTGCACCCGATGTCCCAGGAAGACAAAGGGGGAACCGACGACAGAGCGGCAGAGGAGGAGCCGGGCCCCAGGTGCAGAGGAGGAGCCGGGCCCCAGGTGCAGAGGAGGAGCCGGGCCCCAGGTGCAGAGGAGGAGCCGGGCCCCAGGTGCAGAGGAGGAGCTGGGCCCCAGGTGCAGAGGAAGAGCTGGGCCCCAGGTGCAGAGGAGGAGCCGGGCCCCAGGTGCAGAGGAGGAGCCGGGCCCCAGGTGCAGAGGAGGAGCCGGGCCCCAGGTGCAGAGGAGGAGCCGGGCCCCAGGTGCAGAGGAGGAGCTGGGCCCCAGGTGCAGAGGAGGAGCCGGGCCCCAGGTGCAGAGGAAGAGCCGGGCCCCAGGTGCAGAGGAAGAGCCGGGCCCCAGGTGCAGAGGAGGAGCCGGGCCCCAGGTGCAGAGGAGGAGCCGGGCCCCAGGTGCAGAGGAGGAGCCGGGCCCCAGGTGCAGAGGAGGAGCCGGGCCCCAGGTGCAGAGGAAGAGCCGGGCCCCAGGTGCAGAGGAAGAGCCGGGCCCCAGGTGCAGAGGAGGAGCCGGGCCCCAGGTGCAGAGGAGGAGCCGGGCCCCAGGTGCAGAGGAGGAGCCGGGCCCCAGGTGCAGAGGAGGAGCCGGGCCCCAGGTGCAGAGGAAGAGCAGGGCCCCAGGTGCAGAGTAGGAGCCGGGCCCCAGGTGCAGAGGAGGAGCCGGGCCCCAGGTGCAGAGGAAGAGCCGGGCCCCAGGTGCAGAGGAGGAGCCGGGCCCCAGGTGCAGAGGAGGAGCCGGGCCCCAGGTGCAGAGGAGGAGCCGGGCCCCAGGTGCAGAGGAAGAGCCGGGCCCCAGGTGCAGAGGAGGAGGCGGGCCCCAGGTGCAGAGGAGGAGCTGGGCCCCAGGTGCAGAGGAGGAGCTGGGCCCCAGGTGCAGAGGAGGAGCCGGGCCCCAGGTGCAGAGGAAGAGCCGGGCCCCAGGTGCAGAGGAAGAGCCGGGCCCCAGGTGCAGAGGAGGAGCTGGGCCCCAGGTGCAGAGGAGGAGCTGGGCCCCAGGTGCAAAGGAAGAGCTGGGCCCCAGGTGCAGAGGAAGAGCTGGGCCCTAGGTGCAGAGGAGGAGCCGGGCCTCAGGTGCAGAGGAGGAGCCGGGCCCCAAGTGCAGAGGAAGAGCTGTGCCCCAGGTGCAGAGGAGGAGCCGGGCCCCAGCTGCAGAGGAGGAGCCGGGCCCCAGGTGCAGAGGAGGAGCTGGGCTCCAGGTGCAGAGGAGGAGCTGGGCCCCAGGTGCAGAGGAAGAGCCGGGCCCTAGGTGCAGAGGAAGAGCCGGGCCTCAGGTGCAGAGGAGGAGCCGGGCCCCAGGTGCAGAGGAGGAGCCGGGCCCCAGGTGCAGAGGAGGAGCTGGGCTCCAGGTGCAGAGGAGGAGCTGGGCCCCAGGTGCAGAGGAAGAGCCGGGCCCCAGGTGCAGAGGAAGAGCTGGGCCCCAAGTGCAGAGGAAGAGCTGGGCCCCAAGTGCAGAGGAGGAGCCGGGCCCCAGGTGCAGAGGAGGAGCTGGGCCCCAGGTGCAGAGGAAGAGCTGCCCCGGAGGGGAACAATGTTTTTTCTTTAAAGTTTATAACCATCATTGACCAATTGATCAGAGAAAATCGATTATTTGACAACACTTTAATTGAAACTGATGTTAATCAGTGGCCCCTCTCTCTCCTGTGGAGTGTAAGCTCTTATGGTCAGTGGAGTTCTCACTCCTGTAGAGTATAAGCTCTTATGGTCAGTGGGGTCCTCTCTCTCTACTGTAGAGTGTAAGCTCTCATGGTCAGTGGGGTCCTCTCTCTCCTGTAGAGTGTAAGCTCTTGTGGTCAGTGGGGTCCTCACTCCTGTAGAGTGTAAGCTCTTATGGTCAGTGGGGTATTCTCTCTCCTGTAGAGTGTAAGCTCTTATGGTCAGTGGGGTCCTCTCTCTCTCCTATAGAGTGTAAGCTGTTATGATCAGTGGGGTCCTCTCTCTCCTGTAGAGTGTAAGCTCTTGTGGTCAGTGGGGTCCTCACTGCTGTAAAGTGTAAGCTGTTATGATCAGTGGGGTCCTCTCTCTCTCTTGTAGAGTGTAAGCTCTTATGGTCAGTGGGGTCCTCTCTCTCCTGTAGAGTGTAAGCTGTTATGGTCAGTGAGGTCCTCCTCTCCTGTAGAGTGTAAGCTCTTATGGTCAGTGGGGTCCTCCTCTCCTGTAGAGTGTAAGTTCTTATGGTCAGTGGGGTCCTCTCTCTCCTGTAAAGTGTAAGCTGTTATGGTCAGTGGGGTCCTCTCTCTCCTGTACAGTGTAAGCTCTTGTGGTCAGTGGGGTCCTCACTCCTGTAGAGTGTAAGCTCTCATGGTCAGTGAGGTCCTCTCTCTCCTGTAGTGTAAGCTCTTATGGTCAGTGGGGGTCCTCTCTCTCCTGTAGAGTGTAAGCTCTTATGGTCAGTGGGGTTCTCACTCCTGTAGAGTATAAGCTGCTATGGTCAGTGGGTTCCTCTCTCTCTCCTGTAAAGTGTAAGCTGTTATGGTCAGTGGGTCCTCTCCTGTAGAGTGTAAGCTCTTATGGTCAGTGGGGTCCTCTCTCTCCTGTAGAGTGTAAGCTCTTATGGTCAGTGGCGTCCTCTCTCTCTCCTGTAAAGTGTAAGCTGTTATGGTCAGTGGGGTCCTCTCTCTCTTGTAGAGTGTAAGCTCTTGTGGTCAGTGGGGTCCTCACTGCTGTAAAGTGTAAGCTCTTATGGTCAGTGGGGTCCTCTCTCTCCTGTAGAGTGTAACCTCTTATGGTCAGTGGGGTCCTCTCTCTCCTGTAGAGTGTAAGCTGTTATGGTCAGTGAGGTCCTCCTCTCCTGTAGAGTGTAAGCTCTTATGGTCAGTGGGGTCCTCTCTCTCCTGTAGAGTCTAAGCTCTTATGGTCAGTGGGGTCCTCTCTTCTATAGAGTGTAAGCTGTTATGATCAGTGGGGTCCTCTCTCCTGTAGAGTGTAAGCTCTCATGGTCAGTTGGGTCATCTCTCTCCTGTAGAGTGTAAGCTCTTGTGGTCAGTGGTGTCCAGACTCCTGTAGAGTGTAAGCTCTTTTGGTCAGTGAGGTCCAGACTCCTGTAGAGTGTAAGCTCTTGTGGTCAGTGGGGTCCTCACTCCTGTAGAGTATAAGCTGCTATGGTCAGTGGGGTCCTCTCCCTCTCTCCTGTAGAGTGTAAGCTCTTGTGGTCAGTGGAGTCCTCACTCCTGTACAGTGTAAGCTGGTGTAATGAGGTGTACAATTCAGATTGTATTATTGAAATTGACACTGAAATGAACTGTGCACAGTCCGCACTTGTCCACCAGGGGGCATCAGTGGACTGTACAATCACAGAGGGTGGAAAGCCCCCACCATCTCTGTTGTTTACCCAGGAAGTGAAAGCAGAAAAACAGTGCAGATCCAGAGAGCGCAGCCAGGACAGACATAGGGCTCTTTTGCAGCCAGATTCTTGGGAAGAAATACCCTGTGAAGATCGTTGCTGCAACCCCCGGTCTGCAGGACCTTGCCTTACCGAGGGTCCCACTCAAATTCAGGACATTGCCTCCGGAATTCAGGACATTGCCACTGGATTACATGTGCAGGGGCTGTGACTGACATAAGGGAGCCATCTGTGCTACTGTGATCTCCCTTCTGCTCATCGGTTTGCCCCGAGACTGAGAGAGACTTCTGTGCTGCTGTGGGCTGCCGTCTGCTGCTCGGTGTGCCCTGAGACTGGGAGAGACTAACAAAGAAAGATTCTGTTACCTGCGGAAGGAGACCACAGAAGAAGACTGAGGAGTTTCCCCCTTCAGCGCTGCATCGGGACCCGTCATCGTGAGATCCCCAGGCCTGCGACGTGGGAGCAACATCGTCTTCTGTGATAGACTGGTACGTGATTTTAGGGAAAGTTAGGGAAAGATATCTCCATTGTTGTGTTTTTTTCTTTGCTAGCTGCGTACCCGGAAGAAGTGAAGATCCAGAGACCCCACCATATACATGTGTGCAGCTAGATCAGTTGACTGTGTTATAGACATGTTTTACAGTAAAGAAATGTTACTACCGGTTAAATCTGAGTATGGGGATTCTGTTGAGAAAGATCATACACACACACCCGCGGCCTTACCACCGGTCGCTACACTGGTATGGTCAGGGGAATCCTGTAAATATATATATATATACACCGAAAAAAAAACCATAGGCAGCACTAC
Source organism: Allobates femoralis (assembly GCA_033576535.1). Lineage (NCBI taxonomy): Eukaryota > Metazoa > Chordata > Amphibia > Anura > Aromobatidae > Allobates > Allobates femoralis. The sequence goes on from JARQOC010000013.1 coordinate 14,936,550, forward strand.
AAAATAGTTTGGCTGCAGACCTTTATTGGTCCTCAGAGAAAGGTGGCAAAGTTTTAATCCATACAGAATCTTTGTCATGCACAGTGTATATATTGATTACATCTGGTGGCATCCGTGATCGACTTCCGAGGCAATGTCCACGAATCCCACAATGCACTGCACCCGACTGAAGCATGCCGGAAGCCATATTGGGACACCCAAGTGATGGACACCCAGCATGGCTCCGACAGGCGAGACACCAACGCTTCACACCCCGCACGCCTGCCCTCACACCCACACACCCAACATGCCTGCCAGACATCTCCACAGACCGCCATCCCTGCCCAGCACTAATATTGCCGCTCCACTGCACCCACCTCCGCCCACAGGACTAGGAGAATCTGAGGCTCTGTCTGCAGCCCATGCAGAAGGAGATGAGGTGCAGGCGCCCTCTTGTGGCTACAGAGGGCACTGCACCCCATATGCTTCTGCATAGACCGCGGACAGAGTCTTGGAGTTTCCTAGCTGCTGTCAGCAGCAGTAGGTGCAGATGGACACACACGAATACACATACATGCACACACACATGCACATACATGCATACATGCCAATATCAACATGGTTTTACGAGGGACCGTTCCTGTCAAACTAATCTAATAAGCTTCTATGAAGAAGTAAGTTCTGGACTGGACCAAAGAAATGCAGTGGATGTGGTGTATATGGACTTTTCAAAAGCTTTTGATACGGTGCCACACAAAAGGTTGATACATAAAATGAGGGCAATGGGGATAGGGGAAAATATGTGTAAGTGGGTTAAGAACTGGCTTAGTGATAGGAAACAAAGGGTGGTTATTAATGGAACACACTCAGAATGGGTCACAGTTAACAGTGGGGTACCACAGGGGTCAGTGTTGGGCCCGCTTCTATTTAATATATTTATTAATGACCTTGTAGGGGGCATACAGAGTAGAATCTCAATATTTGCAGATGACACTAAACTCTGCAGGGTAATCAATACAGAGGAGGACAATTTTATATTACAGGAGGATTTATGTAAACTAAAAGCTTGGGCTGATAAATGGCAAATGCGCTTTAATGGGGATAAATGTAAAGTCATGCACTTGGGCAGAGGAAACAAAAGGTATAATTATGTGCTTAATTGTAAAACACTGGGCAAAACTGTCACTGTAAAAGACCTGGGTGTATGGGTAGATGACAAACTCACATTTAGTGGCCAGTGTCAGGCAGCTGCTGCAAAGGCAAATAAAATAATGGGATGCATTAAAAGAGGCATAGATGCTCATGAGGAGAACATCATTTTACCTCTATACAAGTCACTAGTGCGACTACACTTAGAATACTGTGTACAATTCTGGTCTCCGGTGTATAAGAAAGACATAGCTGAACTAGAGCGGGTCCAGAGAAGAGCGACAAAAGTCATTAGAGGAGTGAGGGGTCTGCAATACCAAGACAGGTTATTAAGCTTGGAAAAACGAAGGCTTAGGGGTGATCTTATAATAATGTATAAATATATGAGGGGACAGTACAGAGACCTTTCTAATGATCTCTTTACTCTTAGGCCTGAGACGGGGACAAGGGGGCGTCCTCTACAGAGACTGGGACAAGGGGGCGTCCTCTACAGAGACTGGGACAAGGGGGTGTCCTCTACAGAGACTGGGACAAGGGGGCATCCTCTACAGAGACTGGGACAAGGGGGCATCCTCTACGTCTGGAGGAAAGAAGGTTTAATCATAATCACAGACGCGGATTCTTTACTGTAAGAGCAGTGAGACTATGGAACTCTCTGCCACATGATGGTGTAATGAGTGAGTCACTACTAACATTTAAGAAGGGCCTGGATGCCTTTCTTGAAAACTATAATATTACCAGTTATACATACTAGATTCTTTGATAGGGCGTTGATCCAGGGAATTAGTCTGATTGCCGTATGTGGAGTCCGGAAGGAATTTTTTCCCCCAATGTGGAGCTTGGTGTTGCCACATGGTTTTTTTTTGCCTTCCTCTGGATCAACATGTTAGGCTATGGGTTGAACTAGATGGACTTAAAGTCTTCCTTCAACCTTAAAAACTATGTTACTATGTTACATGCACATACATGCACACATACAGAAACATACACATGGTCACACATAAGCATACACATACATGCTCACATACACACGCACCCATGCTCACATACAAGCATACACATACATATACACACATGCACACACATACACATGTGCACATACACATGCATGCACATACATATCACACACACGTGCATATATGCACACACACACAGACTTAGACACATGCACACACACATACACATACATACACACAGACACACACACATACACCCATACGCACACATGCACACACATACACACACATACACACACGGCCGCCATTTTTAGACACTCCGGTATACAAAGTTGGTGATGGCATGATGAACAACACTGCCCCACAGGAAGATTACAGTAATTACAAGATTATGTCGGAGGGGAATTTGGTGGGAGCTATTAAAGTGGATAACAAAGTGTCTCTGTCTAATCATCTAATTCTGTCTGTCTGTAACGGAAATCCCACATCACTGATTGGTTGCGCCAACCACCCGCGACCAATCAGCGACGCGATATTTCCATTACAGACAAACAGTGACAGGTGCATTTCAAGGCCATCCTCCCCCTGCCTGTGCTGCTTCGTCCTCCCCCACCCCGCCGCTTCGTCCTCCACCCCCGCCGCTCTGTCCTCCCCCTGCTGCTCATCCTCCCTCCCCCCTGCTCCATCCAACGCCTCCCCTCTCCTCGCCACTGTCTTCTCACCCGCACCCGGTGGTCCTATTGCCACTGAAAGCTCCAGGAACAGAATCAGCAGGTCATGTGACAGGCTCTGTGTGACGTCACATCAGCCCGCCCAGTCACATGACCCGCTGATTGTCTTCCTGGAGCTTTCACCGCCAATGGGACCACAGGGTGTGTGTGTGTATATGTGTTTGTATGTATGTTTGTGTGTCTATATGTATGAGTGCATGTGTGTTTACATGTGTGTGCCTCTAGACGTGTGTATACATATGTGTCTGTGTTTATACATGTGTGTGTGTTTGTATACATGTGTGGGTGTGTCTGTATACGTGTGTGTATATCTGTGTGTACATGTGTGTGTGTGTGTCTGTATGTGTGTACATGTGTGTGTGTCTGTATGTGAGTGTGTCTGTATGTGTGTGTGTATACCTGTGTGTACATCTCTGTGTCTGTATAAGTGTCTACATATGTGTGTCTATACATGTGTTTGTATGTGTGTATATGTGTGTCTGTATGTATGTGTGTGTATACATGTATGTGTGTACATGTGTGTCTGTGTTCATGTGTGCATATACATGTATGTGTCTGTACACATTTGTGCGTATACCTGTGTGTGTACATGTGTGTGTGTGTCTGTATACATGTTTGTGTACATATGTGTATACATGTCTGCATATATCTGTGTGTGTTTCTGTACATGTGTGTCTGTATTCATGTGTGTCTACATGTGTGACTGTATACATGTGTGTGTGTCTGTATACATGTCTGCGTGTATGTGTGTGATTGTATATGTGTGTGTATACGGTGTGTTTGTCATGTTTGTGTGTGTCTGTATACGTGTGTGTCTGGACATGCATGTGTCTCTGTATACATGTGTGTATACATGTGTCTATGTGTGTGTACACATGCATGTCTATGACGTGACCCGCAATGTGACGTCATATACATATGCACACATGTACATACACACAAACAAATACATATATACACACGTGGCAAGTCACGTTATACACATTTACATAGACACGCGCCGCCTCACATTATACACATACACACACATATACACATGCGCCAAGTCACCTCACACACAAACACATATATACACACATACACAAGCAACAGGTCAAGTGATGCACCAGGGACATACATATATACAATCATACAGACATGCACGGCTGGTCACATGATGTACTACCTTCACATATTTACACACACATATATACATCTATATACACATGACATGGGATCATAGACATATATGCACACACACTGTGGGTCAAGTGATGCAGCGTGTCCACATATACACACACAGACGGTGGGTCACGTGACGCAGTGGGGACACACACAGATAAACACATGCCGGCTCACGTGACATGGCAGGGACACATATGCACACATACAGACATGCAGACTTACATGGCCGCGATCTTTGGACACTCAGGTATACAAAGATGGCGGTAGCGTGACGCATCACACCGCTTCACTGCAAGATTACAGGATTATGTGTGAGTGTCTGTATACATGTGTGCGTATACCTGTGTGTACATGTGTGTCTGTATACGTGTGTGTACATGTGTGTCTGTATACATGTGTATGTGTGTACGTGTGTATATATGTGTCTGTGTATGTGTGTGTATACATGCATGTGTGTACATGTGTGTCTGTATGCATGTGTTTATACCTGTATGTGTAAATGTGTGTTTGTCTGTATACATGTGTGCATGTGTTTGTGTACATGTGTGTTTGTTTACATGTGTGTGTATACGTGTGTCTATATAGATGTGTGTGTCTCTGTATACATATCTGTGTGTATGTGTGTGTTTGTGTACGTGTGTATATGTCTATACGTGTGTGTTTGTCATGTTTATGTGTCTGTATACATGTGCGGTGAGTGCATGGTGGGGGGGAGAGATGGCCACAGAGTCCATCCGTATTTTGCCCTCACCGCCTTCCCGATGCGATAGCCTTCTATCTAGTATATATATATACATATATATATATATATATATATCTTCTGTAGAGAGTAAGCTCTTATGGTTAGTGGAGTCCTCTCTCTCCTGTAGAGTGTAAGCTCTTATGGTCAGTGTGATCCTCGCTCTTTTGTAGAGTGTAAGCTCTTATGGTCTATGTTGGCAGATGAGGGGGGTGTGAGTTCAGGTACAGCACTGCTGCAGCAGGGCATGACCTCTGAAAGCCAGAGGAGTGTCTGCTCCAGTAAGGGGGAAAACAGGAGAGTAGGGCAGGCCAGACAGGTGCTGGTAGTGGGGGACTCAATTATTAGGGGAATAGATAGGGCAATCTGTCACAAAGACAGGGATCGTCGAACAGTGTGCTGCCTACCTGGCGCTCGAGTCCGGCACATCGCTGATCGGGTTGACAGATTACTGGGAGGGGCTGGTGAGGACCCAGCGGTCATGGTGCACATTGGCACAAATGACAAAGTTAGAGGTAGGTGGAAGGTCCTTAAAGATGATTTCAGGGAATTAGGCTGCAAGCTTAAGGCAAGGACCTCCAAGGTAGTATTCTCTGAAATACTGCCTGTACCACGTGCCACACCAGAGAGGCAACGGGAGATTAGGGAGATAAATAAGTGGCTCAGGAATTGGTGTAGGAAGGAGGGGTTTGGGTTCCTGGAGAACTGGGCCGACTTCTCTGTTGGCTACAGGTTCTATGCTAGGGACGGGCTGCACCTCAATGGGGAGGGTGCAGCTGTGCTGGGGGAGAAAATGGCTAGGAGGTTGGAGAAGTGTTTAAACTAGGGATTGGGGGGGAGGGTATTCATTGTATAGGAGGGGAAGATAGTGTGAATAGTAATCTGGGCACAAGTAATAAAATTGGGGGTGGCATGGGGGGTGGGGTTAGAACAGTCAATCTAGTAGGAAGGAATAGAGGTAAAGAGAGATGCATAAAGTGCATGTTCACTAATGCCAGAAGCCTCACCAACAAAATGGAGGAATTAGAATTGATTTTGTTGGAAAATAATTATGACATGGTGGGGATTTCGGAGACTTGGCTGGACGAGAGCCATGACTGGGCTGTTAATTTACAGGGCTATTGTCTGTTCAGAAATGACCGTACAAATAGGCGAGGAGGAGGTGTATGTTTATACGTAAAATCATCCTTAAAACCCATCCTGCGTGATAATATAGGTGAATCTAATGGAAATGTAGAGTCTCTGTGGGTGGAGATAAGGGGAGGGGGAAAAAATAATAAATTACTGATAGGGGTTTGTTATAAGTCCCCAACAATAATGGAAGTGGAGGAGAATATCCTCATAAAGCAAATAGATGAAGCAGCGACTCAGGGAGAAGTCATTATTATGGGGGACTTCAACTACCCTGAAATACATTGGGGATCAGAAACCTGCAGTTCTAGCAAAGGTAATAAGTTTTTGAAAACTATAAGAGACAATTACCTTTCACAACTGGTTCAGGACCCAACAAGAAGGGGGGCACTGCTGGACCTAATATTAACCAACAGGCCAGACCGCATATCAAATATACAGGTTGGAGGTCACTTGGGTAATAGTGATCATAACTTAATAAGCTTTCAAGTATCCTTTACTAAGACGTGTAGTAGAGGGGCCACAAGGACACTAAACTTCAGGAAGGCAAATTTCCAACGGTTGAGAGATGATCTTAGTGCAATAAACTGGGACGATGTCCTGAGACATAAAAGTACACAACACAAATGGGAGATGTTTATTAGCATCCTGAATAGGACCTGTGCACAATATATACCCTATGGGAATAAGCATGCTAGAAATAGGAGGAAACCACTATGGCTAAATAAAGCGGTAAGAAGTGCAATATGTGACAAAAAGAAAGCATTTAGGGAATTAAAGCAAGTAGGTAGTGATGAAGCATTAAATAAATACAGAAAATTAAATAACATTTGTAAAAAGCAAATCAAGGCAGCAAAGATTGAGACAGAGAGACTCATTGCCAGAGAAAGTAAAAAGAATCCCAAAATATTTTTTAACTACATAAATAGTAAGAAACTAAAAAATGATGGTGTTGGCCCCTTTAAAAATAGTCTGGGTGAAATGGTGGATGAGGATGAGGAAAAAGCAAATATGCTAAATGACTTTTTTTCAACAGTATTTACACAAGAAAATCCCATGACAGACAATATGTCCAGTGATAACAAAAATTCTCAATTAAACGTCACCTGCTTAACCCAAGAGGAAGTACGGTATCGTCTAAAAATCACTAAAATTGACAAATCCCCGGGCCCAGATGGGATACACCCCAGAGTGCTGCAGGAATTAAGTACTGTCATAGATAGACCATTATTTTTAATATTTAAAGATTCCATAATATCAGGGTCTGTACCACAGGACTGGCGTATAGCAAATGTGGTGCCAATATTCAAAAAGGGGACAAAAACTGAACTTGGAAATTATAGGCCAGTAAGCTTAACCTCTACTGTGGGTAAAATCCTAGAGGGTTTTCTAAGAGATGCTATACTGGAGTATCTGAACAAAAATAACCTCATGACCCATTATCAACATGGTTTTACGAGGGACCGTTCCTGTCAAACTAATCTAATAAGCTTCTATGAAGAAGTAAGTTCTGGACTGGACCAAGGAAATGCAGTGGATGTGGTGTATATGGACTTTTCAAAAGCTTTTGATACGGTGCCACACAAAAGGTTGATACATAAAATGAGGGCAATGGGGATAGGGGAAAATATGTGTAAGTGGGTTAAGAACTGGCTTAGTGATAGGAAACAAAGGGTGGTTATTAATGGAACACACTCAGAATGGGTCACAGTTAACAGTGGGGTACCACAGGGGTCAGTGTTGGGCCCGCTCCTATTTAATATATTTATTAATGACCTTGTAGGGGGCATACAGAGTAGAATCTCAATATTTGCAGATGACACTAAACTCTGCAGGGTAATCAATACAGAGGAGGACAATTTTATATTACAGGAGGATTTATGTAAACTAGAAGCTTGGGCTGCTAAATGGCAAATGCGCTTTAATGGGGATAAATGTAAAGTCATGCACTTGGGCAGAGGAAACAAAGGGTATAATTATGTGCTTAATTATAAAACACTGGGCAAAACTACCACTGAAAAAGACCTGGGTGTATGGGTAGATGACAAACTCACATTTAGTGGCCAGTGTCAGGCAGCTGCTGTAAAGGCAAATAAAATAATGGGATGTATTAAAAGAGGCATAGATGCTCATGAGGAGAACATAATTTTACCTCTATACAAGTCACTAGTGCGACCACACTTAGAATACTGTGTACAATTCTGGTCTCCGGTGTATAAGAAAGACATAGCTGAACTAGAGCGGGTCCAGAGAAGAGCGACAAAAGTTATTAGAGGACTAAGGGGTCTGCAATACCAAGACAGGTTATTAAACTTGGGGTTATTTAGCTTGGAAAAACGAAGGCTTAGGGGTGATCTTATAATAATGTACAAATATATGAGGGGGCAGTACAGAGACCTTTCTAATGATCTCTTTACTCTTAGGCCTGAGACTGGGACAAGGGGGCGTCCTCTACGTCTGGAGGAAAGAAGGTTTAATCATAATCACAGACGCGGATTCTTTACTGTAAGAGCAGTGAGACTATGGCACTCTCTGCCACATGATGGTGTAATGAGGGAGTCACTACTAACATTTAAGAAGGGCCTGGATGCCTTTCTTGAAAACTATAATATTACCGGTTATATATACTAGATTGTTTGATAGGGCGTTGATCCAGGGAATTAGTCTGATTGCCGTATCTGGAGTCAGGAAGGAATTTTTTCCCCCAATGTGGAGATTAGTGTTGCCACATGGGGTTTTTTTTGCCTTCCTCTGGATCAACATGTTAGGCTATGGGTTGAACTAGATGGACTTAAAGTCTTCCTTCAACCTTAAAAACTATGTTACTATGTTACTATGTTACTATGTTACCTCTAGAGTGTAAGTGTGGCGCCCCTGCGGACCGGTCGCCACTAAATGGCATAGCAGCTGGGACTGGTAAATCGGTCACCCCACACAAACACCCAACACATCCCCCGAGGTGGAGGGTGGAGAGTTAGGAAGGAGCCCGGTAAGGGGTGGGAACACTGGAACAGGAGGGAAAGCTCAACACCAAGTTCAAGTCAGTTAACTGGAGGAATGAAGGAAAGAACAGCAGAGACACCTGACAGCCAAATAGTCAGAGACACCAGACTGAGAACACCCGGACCCGGCGGCCTGTGCCACTGTATGACTAGCCCGGGTCCCAGGCTGAGAACCGAGGGAAGACAGAGGGGGTCCACGGTGTGTCCGAATTAGCGGGGACTCCGGGGGACTGGGGCGGAACCAGAGTGCCGGATCTGCTGAAGTGGCAGGGAAGCTGCATGCCCCAACCACGAACTCGGATGGGGTGCGGGGTCTTCATGTCCCAGACCCAACCTCTAACACAGTGAACGTCGAACTAAAGCCCGGATGGGTGCCCACAGAGAGCCCGTGACTGCTAGACCGTAGTTAGTGTGCGGAACTGAGAGAAGAGACCCGAGAGGAACATGAGAGGGGGCGCAGCAGACAAGCCGTCCCAGCTGCTAACACTAGACCTGAACCGCTATTGTAGGGTCTGTGATGTGTTATATGAACTTGTGAGCAAGATGTAAACCCGGTAAAGCTTAGAACTGTTGTGAGACTCTTGATTTTGTACCCGAGAGGCGGCTGATTGGTTCCGTGAGCTGGCAGCAGGAGATTGCCTGAGGGTATTGAGAACTTCACACACTCCAGTCTGCTCCATTCCCACGGAAGCCCTGGGGACCAGCCCTACCCGTGGAGGGCGCAACATCTTGGCTACAACCCCCATCATCCCCAGAGGTCCCGACTGCAGCGGGTGACTACAGCTGGCCACAAACCACGGGTGGCGTAATGACCATTCATACAAACTTTTCTTTTCGTTCCCCCTTTTCATTGATTTGCCCGGGACCACGGGGCTGGGTCAAGTCACTGTGACATCCCGCAGCCCCCAGACGATGACGAGAGGCCCCGGTTCTGAGTACCCCACGGTCACGGTGGGCGACTCATAAGCTCTTATGGTCAGTAGACTCCTGTCTCTCTCCTGTAGAGTGTAAGCTCTTACTGTCAGTAGGGTCTTCTCTCTCTCTTGTAGAGTGTAAGCTCTTATGGTCAGTGTGATCATCGCTCTTCTGTACAGTGTAAGCTCTTATGGTCAGTGAGGTCCTCTCTCTCTCTTGTAGAGTGTAAGCTCTTACTGTCAGTAGGGTCTTCTCTCTCTTGTAGAGTGTAAGCTCTTATGGTCAGTGAGGTCCTGTCTCTCTCTTGTAGAGGGTAATCTCTTATGGTCAGTGGGGTCCTGTCTCTCTCCTGTAGAGTGTAAGCTCTTACTGTCAGTAGGGTCCTGTCTCTCTCCTGTAGAGTATAAGCTTTTATGGTCAGTGAGGTCCTGTCTCTCTCTTGTAGAGTGTAAGCTCTTATGGTCAGCAGGGTCCTCTCTCTTTTCGGTAGAGAGACCATTTATAAGGGGTTATACTTTACCAGTATAGCAATGTGCTTTGCTCCAGAGCTTAGAAATCACGTTCTAGAAGTTTATGTAGAAAGGCGGCAGAGCAGCGGGGGCAGGTCGATAGTCTTGGATCTGATCACCGCACCCCAGCGCACGTTCAGACTCATTACCATATACTTTCAGTACAGGATTTCTCAGCGCTGGAGCCACACATTGGGGTCATGTAGATATCGATTAACATGTATATCTCAGTCCTGGGACATTGATCACCTTGTATTTCTCAGTCCTCCGCGGACATGTGTAGTAATAATGACAGATATAACAGGATTAATGTGCTGCGTATATAGAGGAGAGCGGACAATTCACCAGAATGATTGATGATTTGCAGGATGAAGCTTCTCCTCCTCGTCCTCATCTGGACGGTGTCTGACGCCGCGGCCACAGGTTCAGTAAACCTCTTTCTTTACACTTTATAACAATGGATGATGTGTATACATACTGGCAGCTCCATGAAACAGGGAAGATCTGACTCATAGGGGTGCAGGCAAATATACAGAGCATTGCACCGCCGTTAAAATAAGCCTCTTCCTCCCCTCGTCTTCAGTAATTCCCAAGAGCCATCACAGCTTCAGCACCTCGAGAGTAGACAGAACTAGAAGAATGGAGAGAGGCGACAACCTGCATGTCTAGTGTTACTTGGGGGTGGGATTACTTCCAACAGTTAGAACTATGAATATTTAAACTCTTCCCCCAAGGAACACTCCGAAAAGTCAGGGAAGCCCCAAAGATGTCCACTTTTACATATAACCTTGCTAAGCACCATCCTCTTCACTGCACATTTCCTAGGAAGAGATGTAAGGCGGTGCAATGCTGTGGAGAGGATGGGTAGAGTGGTAGACAAAGGAGGATGAGATGTAGGATGGTGCAGCACTGTGGAGAGGATGGGTAGGCAATAGACAGAGATGAAAAGGAGATGCAGGGTGGTGCAACATTGTGGAGGGACCATGTAGGATAATATACAGAGAGGAGATGTAGGGCAGTGCCTCATTGTGGAGAAGATGGGTAGATAATAGACAGAGATGAGGAGGAGATGTAGGGCAGTGCAGAACTGTAGAGAAGATTGCTAGGTGATAGACCGATATGAGGAGAAGATGTAGAGTGGTGCAACACTGTGGAGAGGACAGGTAGGGTAGTATATAGAGATGTGGAGGAAATGTAGGGTGGTGCAGCACTGTGGAGAGGACAGGTAGGGTGGTAGACAGAGATGAGGAGGAGATGTAGGGTGGTCCAGCACTGTGGAGAGGATGGGTAGGGTAGTATATAGAGATGTGGAGGAAATGTAGGGTGGTGCAGCACTGTGGAGAGGATGGGAACCGTGATAGAGATGAGGAGGAGATGTAGGGTGGTGCTGCACTGTGGAGAGGATGGGAACCGTGATAGAGATGAGGAGGAGATGTAGGGTGGTGCTGCACTGTGGAGAGGATGGGTAGGGTGGTAGACAGAGATGAGGAGGAGATGTAGGGTGGTGCTGCACTGTGGAGAGGATGGGTAGGGTGGTAGACAGAGATGTGGAGGAGATATTGGGTGGTTCAGCACTGTGGAGAGGACGGGAACCGTGATAGTGATGAGGAGGAGATGTAGGGTGGTGCACAGTGAACCAAGAAGGGTGATAATCAGAGACGAGGATAAGTGTGTAGAGCTTTACATGTGAACCTTTGGTTATGTAATATTGAAAAATGCAGAATTGGTGACCATCACACCCCAGTATAACTAACTAAGCACCAAGGCATCCTTCTGACACCTGTGTTCTCCAATGTCTGGTAATATACACATTTTGCCTCTATGGACAGTGCTGTTACTTGGCTTTTTCTGTTCAGTTGCCGAAATCATGGATTATGAGGAATTTCCCTCAACGATGGATGATCAAGAATTGGAAGCCTCTTCAGAAATATGTAACTGTAAGTTATGGATGGGTGTGGTGGTCAATGCTATAACTGATTCTACCCCCCTAATAATGTCCAGACAGCATGATTCCTTTCAGCAGATGTCAGATGCATCAGACAGAGCAGATGACTCGCCCAGGGTAGGGGGACTCGGGTATCTGGGCCCTCTGCTTCAGTAGGGATGTCACTGGTGGCCTGCCTAGACCCGTGACCCTGGGGTGTTACTAAAAGGGAGGTAGTTGGTGTTGGAATGGAGATAAAAGTTTATAAAGTTTATCGTGACGCCACCGGTAGATCCTGGTGAAAGAGCACCAGCGCTGCTTCAGTCCTCCGGAGGGTGATGGTACAGCAGCCGAGATGGTATAGCTCCCTGTGGTGGAGCTGGCCCTCTGGGGCAGGGATGCACCTGTAAGGATATAGATGCAGATGATGGAGGTAGTAGTTGCAGCGCAGCAGTGAATAAGCACACGGAGACTCAGTCACTTTACCCGGGTACTTTACTGGAACAATGCAGATGATGATACAGTTCACAGTGGCAAAAGAGTCTTTATCCGGCCGGGTAGTCACAGTGGGCTGCAGAGTCCCTGGAAGTCTCCCGTGGTATGCCTTCCTGAATCTAAACCGTGTCCTGCTGCTACTGCCTGTCCGGGAACAGCCCGCTTAGTACCATGCCCGATTCAGGTGCTTCCTGAGTGTCCCAGCTTCCCGCTCTCCTCTCTCCTGCACTAGATCTCGACCCCGGTGGGTTATCCTGGTGTGACTGGTTTCCTTTCTGACAGGGTGTCGGGGCCAGTAGACGGACCCGCGACCTGCGGTGTTATGGCTCAGGGGCTGAACTCCCTGTGCCGCGTCTTCGGAACCGGCACTCCAGTGTATGGACCAGGGTTCCCTCCTGTGTATGGACCCTCGGTGGGTCCCCTCCTTCAGTCTGGGCTGCCTGTTCTCTCTCTCCAGACCCCCTCTCTGGAAGTACCCCTTCTCTCTCTCGGAGGCTCCCCGTGCTCCGTCTTTCCTCAGTGCCGTCTAGAACTCGCTGTGTGTCCTTCCTCCTCCCCTAACTACCCCCCCCCCCCCAGGGTACGGGCCCAAAACCATCTATTCTAGGTGGGTGTGTGGGAGTGCTGGGATGGGAGCCTCCCACAGACATCTGCCTTCCACTGTGACAGGGGTTACCGCACACTCATTATGGGTGCAGTACCCCAATTGTGACGCCTGACCAGGTAGGGCGCAACACAGACAAGTAGAGGAGAACTTTTAGTCTGGCTGAGGAGCCAACAACTTACCTAGCTAGTAAGTAGGGGAAAGTAGCACTGGCTAATCAAGGAAGCTGTTAGCAAACAATAAACAGTATTTACCAGTGGTACTGGAAGTGCTTTAATCAGGGAACACGGCAGCGCTGCCCGAGTTGACAGCCGGAATCGCTGAGCTCACTGATTGGCTGCAGAGCTGTCAGCGTGACGTCACCGCTGTACATAGTAATAGACACCGGGAGCAGTGATGAAGAGTAAGTGCTGGACTCAGGGAGTTTGTTTAGGAGACAATAAAATCCCTTTAAGGTGCAATTGGTTGTCCATTATGATGTTGTTTGTGTTCAGATAATTGGTTTATTCCGCTCAATCCTCCACGTTTCACCTTCTCTTTATAGGTCGGAACCTCGCACTTCACGGTCGAGCGACTCAATCTTCAATTTACGGGGATCCAAATCATGGGTTTAGGTCAATTGCAATAAATGCAGTAGACGGAAACCTCGACTCCAATTTCCATCGCGGATCCTGTACTCACACTCACAATGACGTGTCTCCATGGTGGAGGGTGGACCTGCTGAAGTCTTACAAGATTCACCACATAACCATCACTAACAGATACGACTGCTGTGCAGAGCGGCTGAACGGGGCAGAAATCCTGGTTGGAGACTCGTTGGCCAACAACGGGAACAACAATCAAAGGTGAGAACAAGCGGGTACAGGCTCTGATTTACCAGTATGTGTTATATATCTCACATCATGTTCCAAAGAGGATAAATATACCACATCACGTTACAATCCATGAAGATATTTGTTTAATCTATTTATATATGTCAGGACATATATGGCAACAAATGGCCAACAAGTTGCCAATGGCCATTGATTTTCATAAGGCAGACTCTTCTGTCTCCTGCAGACTCCTCTATCTACTTCAGACTCATGTGTTCCCTGTAGAACCCTCTATCTCCTCCACAATCCTCTGTTCTCTACAGACTCCTCAGTCTCCCTTTTTCCCTCTAGACTCCCTCCAAACTCCTCCATAGACTCCATACACCTCTATAAACCCCTCTATACCCTCCACAACCCCCTTTAATCTCCACACTCTGCTTTGCCCTCCAGATCCCTGTGTCCCCCAGATTCATCTGTCCACTGGAAACTCTATCTAATCCAGACCTTTCTGTCCTCCAGACTCCTAAGTCATCTCCATACTCCTGTGTCCTCCTCCATACTCTTTTGTCCTCCCCAGACTCATCTGTCTTTTCGAAACTCCTTTGTCCTCTTCAGACCCCTATGTTTTCTCTAGACCCCTGTCTCCTCCAGACTCATCTGTCCTCAGCAGACTCCTATTTTTCTCCACTAGACTACTCTGTCCTCTCCTAATAACTGTGTCCTTTAGATATCTCCACACTCCTCATTCTCCTCCAGGTTCCTTTGTCCCATCCAGACTTTTAGATCTCCTCCAGATTTCTCTATTCCATCCCGACCCCTCTGTCTCCTCCATGCTCCTTTCTCAGTTGTCAGACCCTCCTGTTCCCGGAAGTCTTCTCTTCCAGCTTCACTCCATACTTCTCCTCTCTGGTGGATTTTCTTCCGGGGAACTCAAGGGTTTGATCTCAAACTATATTTGGATCCATGTGCCACTGACTTTCAATAACCTCAGGGGGCGGTCCACCATTGGGCGAGGATTCGTCCATGGGGCAAAAAGGTCCATAACAGCAAGTCCCTGTGCCCCCTTCCAAATATAGATATGAATGTACGGAAGGATGCTAACTTGTCATGGTTCCTGTTGCAGATGTGCAGTGGTGTCATCAATTCCACTTGGAGCTTCCCAAGACTTTATATGCCACAATATGGCCGGAAGATATGTCAACATCATTTTGCGTGGAAAAAAGGAATATCTTACACTGTGCGAAGTTCAGGTTTTTGGAGCGTAGAACTCGTGCTGATAATCGGAAGTAAAATATTACTAACAATATTGTAATAATCTGCGATAAATAAATATCTACAAGTGCGAAATATCATAAAATAAAGGCTTTAGCATTTATAATGCTTGATGTACAATGCTTTGCTTCCTGGAGTCCTGGAGATGAGCGTGACACAGAGTCACTACTAACGGACAAAACATGAGGGAGGGGAGTCAGAAGATCCAGGGTCGTTTACCAAGAGAGCTCCTCATAAACTGACAGGTAAGACAAAAGAGTAATCAGGTCAAAGTCCGAGTTGCGAATTAGGAAGGTATTGTATCAAGACAAAGGGACTAGGCAAGAAGGAAAGTCAAAGGCAAGGTCGGGCAGCAAAATATCATAAAATCAGAGAATTAGAAATGAGGCACACACACACCACTGAACTAAGGCTACAACTGGCAATATTCAGAACACAGTAAGTTGGTCAAAGTTCTGGAAACTTGAGATAATATGATCCCTACCCTGACTTCTGAAGCATCCACCTCCATAATGAAAGCTTCCTAAACATCAGGTTGATTAACCCAGGATCAGCTTACAGTGGTCTCAGTACAGAAACAATGGCAGTCAGTTTTGGAGAACTTTACAAGTTGGGGGGGATTACGTGGCTTCTCCAATAACTCTAAAAAGGGTTTATTTAATAACAGAATGAACACACCTGGTCAGTCTCACTAGGATCACTGTGCTGCACTTCCAATTCTGGATTGCGAGGTCTCAGACATTACCACAGTAATGTGCCTAACCGGCTCTATCTACGACGAGAGCCCAAATTACCTACAGTACGAGATGTAAATCATGGGTGTTTCCGATAGCCCTTCGGGTTTGCAGCACAATAGTTAGCAACTTAACAAGACTATATGCCCCACATTCAGTGTCCCTCCCCAAAAGTTCTAGGAGAGAACAAGCCTCTGAGCTCATGTCCAGTGGTTGTGGTGCCTTAAGTTGCTGCGCAACTAAGATGGCCTACACTAGTTTGGCATCAAACTAAAGAACTGCGTGAACGCGTCCCACCAATTTGACGTAGTTGCCCAAACTCAGGACTTACTGTTGAAAGATCTTTCAGTCTTTTCCAGTCATCCTGATCCAGAGGTAACAGGCTGGAGGGGTTCTCGGAATGTTCAAACAGAGTAGTTGGATATTTGCTGGCCAAGCGATAACTGCAGGAATGGATTCAACAAGGGTCCCGCACTGGCAACACTCTATGATGTCTTCTCGATATAAGTTCTCATTACGATAGCAAATGCACCGCTTCCCAGGTGTGTGACACTTGCATTGCTCAGACAGTCTCTTTCTGGTGACCAAATTTGGGACTCAGGTAAGCGGTTGGAGAGCAGGTCACAGAACACCCGCACTCTGCAGAGTCTGGCCCAAACTTCACTTCCTGTGTCTGACCTACCAAAGACAGAAAAGAGAAAAGAGAGCGCTCCCTGTGAAAGGACCTTCCAGGGATAAGAGTTAAGGGGGGCTGTTAGGCCGCTCACCTTGGGGGGTTGTGCGCCCCCGCACAACCCCGGATAAAGCCTCCTATGGAACTTATGTCCTCTGGTCGCGGTGCCCGGGTGGCGGCGTCCTCCTATAATGTCCTCTGGTTGCGGTGCCCGGGTGGCCGGCGTCCTCCTATGTGTGACCTACCAAAGAGTCTCTTGGCCAGTCCGTGGCGGGAGCTCTGGTGGATGGAAGGCGACACCTCAGATGTCACCTCCACTCCCTCACATGGACATAAAATATTGTTTAACATTTTTAAAGCCCCAATAGCATCCGGCAACCAAAGCCTAAGATCCATCTCCCTAACATGTAGGATTGGTAAGAGGTTTAATGATCTGAGAAAAACTCCTAATACATTTTCTATAATAATCAGCAAATTCTAGGAAACACTGCAATGGTTTGGGGTCATGAGGTTGAACCCAACCAAGTATAGCCTGCACCTTCCCAGCACCATCTTACACCCTTCTGCCAATACAATAAACCCCAATGTCAGTCAGGGATGAGTGGAGGTGGCTTGTATTCTTAAATGTAATTTTGTTTAGTTCACAAAAATCAAGTCAACGATGGAGGCCGCCATCTTTCTTTTTGACAAAGAAAACCCAGCAGATGCAGGGAAGGAGGAACGACTTGGGTTTTCATGGCTGAACATTCAGGCCCCTTGGCTGCAGAGTATTGAGCTTGTAGATCCAATATATTTCTATTTCTTCAGACTTAATTAATTAGATATATTTATAAGATTTTTAGATATGATTGTAATTTTGGCCTAAATGTGTATTCTACTACTTTGATCATGAAAAACATGTAAGGGGGTGTTTCCACCGGAATCCCCGTCATGATGGGTTGAACTGTGATGTTATGAACTTTATGTATATAATCTGATATTGACTCCTGTATACTCGATAGCCGTGATGAAGTGGCAGGTACTGCTATGAAACACATTGCAAAACTGGACTGACGTTCCTTTGGTTTGTGCGGACAAAAGACGTCTGGCCTTTTTTCCTCCATTATTGTGAAGGAAAATAGAAATACTTTTTTTAAGGTTATTATAATGCCAGTGTCCATCTTACAATCAGTATATATGTACCCCATCATAGTATATATATTCCCCATCCTGGTACATGGCACCCCATCCTGGTATTTATATCCCCTAACCTGGTACATGGCTCCCCATCCTTGTTCATAGCCCCCATCCTGGTACATGGACCCCCATCGTGGTACATGGACCCCCATCCTGGTACATATATCCCTTATCCTGGTATACATATCCCCCATCCTGGAAAATGGTCTCCCCATCATGGATATAGCCCACTATCCTGATATATAGCCACCCACACTGTGATATAGCCCCCATCCTGGATATAACCCCCCCATCCTGGTATGTAGCCTCCCATAATGGATACAACCCCCATCCTGGATATATCCCCTCATATCGAGATATGGCCCCTGATCCTGGTATATAGCCACCCATCCTGGTATATATATCTCCATCCTGGAAAAGGGTCTCCCCATCGTGGATATAGCCCACTATCCTGATATATAGCCCCCATCCTGGATATAACTCCCCATCCTGGAATGTAGCCTCCCATCCTGGATATATTCCCCCATACTGGGATATGGCCCCTGATCCTGGTACATGGCCCCCCATCTTGGTACATGGACCCCCATCCTGGTATATATATCCCCCATCCTGGAAAATGGTCTCCCCATCGTGGATATAGCCCACTATCCTGATATATAGCCACCCACACTGTGATATAGCCCCCATCCTGGATATAACCCCCCCCCCCTATCCTGGTATGTAGCCTCCCATCCTGGATATAACCCCCATCCTGGATATATCCCCCCATACTGGGATATGGCCCCTGATCCTGGTATATAGCCCCCTATCCTGGTACATTACCCCTTATGGTAGTAAATGGCCCATTAATTGTGATACATGGACTCCCCATCCTGGATTTAGCCCCACATTCTGGGATATAGTCCCCTCCATCTTAAATATGGCCCTCCAAGCTGCAGCACAGAAGAAATTAATAAACAATGTAACTTACCTCTCCGGGGCACCCCTCTGTTGCTCCCTGATTGCCGCACTTCACATCCTCCTGTGTTCCCGGGCATACGATCATGTGACTGGCACAGCAAAGGGACGTCATCGCTGCGCACCCCGATCTCGTGATTGGATGCCGGAGACACAGGAGCATGTGAAGTGCGGCAAGCAGTTAGCGACGGAGGGGAGTCCTAGAGAGGTAAGTTACATTGTTTATTATTTTCTTGCATGTGGCAGCTTGGGGGGCCATATCTAAGATGGAGGGGTCTATATCCCAGAATGGGGGGCTAAATACAGGATGGGAGGCCATGTTGCACGATGAATGGACCATTTGCTACCATGGGGGTAATGTACCAAGATGAGGGGGCTATATACCAATTTCGGGGGACATCTCCGAAGTCTTTCAGATACCCCAGCAGACCCTCCAGACTAGAACAGCAAATTTGTACAGCATTAAAACATCTCTTGTGACACTTAGCAATATCCTACCAACCCCAATTGATAACAGAGTTGTAAAGAAGCAGCCATTGAATCACCAGTACCAACCCAACATGTAATTTGTCCAAAACAAAACTGGGAATATGTTACACGAGCTACTACAGAAATAACTAAGTCTCAGAGGTGAAGATACAGACAACAATAATAGAAAGTAAATATAATAATAATAATAATACTTACTGGAAGTAAAGGGAGGTCAAAACGATCCAAGGTCAGGTCCAGGAATTAGCACAGTAACAGCAAGGGGCAATCAAAGACTAAGTTCAATTCAGAAGCCAAAGTCAGGAAAACCAGGAGGACAAAACATAACACAGGGGGCAGGTAATAAGAGTAGTCAGGTCACAGGTGAATTATCAAAGTCAGGTAAGGGAATCAAGTCAGACTGAGTCAGGCACAGAGCAAAGGAAGATCAAACCTACACAGGCACAGGCAAGTGTACAATTGACACTAAATGAAGGGGTAAGCCTGCTTAAGTAGAGGTCTGATCAGAGAAAAGTGAAGACAGGTGATTGCAACACAGTCTGAGAGCTTCTACAACCATAGTAAAACACAAGCGCAGAGTGGAGATCGTGACAGTACCCCCTCTTCAATGGGGGGCCACCAGACCCCCAGGTTTCCCGGGAAACCTCTGATGAAAGGCCCGGACCAACCGATCAGCCCTTACAGAACGAGCTGGAACCCAAGACCATTCTTCAGCTCCATACCCCTTTCAATGCACCAGATACTGAAGGGAATTTTGAACCATTCGGAAATCAATGATCTTTTGTACCTCATATTCAAATCTCCCCTCAATAGACAGTGGAGGAGGCGGGGCGAGGAAGACATAGCAGAGGGAAAAACTCCTTCAACAACGACTTGTGGAACACATTAATAATACGGAAAGACCGGGGGAGTTTTAATCGGAAGGCAGCTGGAATGATCACCTCCACAATCTCATATGAACCAATGAACCTAGGACCCAACTTTAGCGAGGGCACCTTCAATCTAACATTTTTCGAGGATAGCCATACCTTATCTCCCACTTTGAACGCAGCCCCTGACTAGCGCATCCTATCGGCCTTCAGTTTCTTCCAATGCTGAGCCACCCCAATGCTCTTTTTAATCTCTCTCCAGACATTTCCTAGCTCTTGAATGGTGACATCTACCCCAGGACACCCAGAACTTATCCTAGAGAATTCACCAAAATGAGGATGGAGCCCATAATTACAGTACAACGGCGAGGCTCCTGTAGACTAATTAAACCCAACTGTTGAAGGAAATTCATCCAGAGGAAGAAACTACAACCAGTTCTCCTGCTGATCATAATTTGTTCCAGGGACTGATTTGTCCTCTCTGTCTGCCCGTTAGATTCAGGGTGACTGTACTATATTGGACACTATATTAAGGGGAATTCCATGCAATCGTACCAAATGAACAATAAACAGCATTTGGTAACCCAGATAATGGAACAAAGTGAGCTTGTTTGCTGAATCGATTGACCACCACCCAAATAGCAGTCATCCCTGCAGACAGAGGTAAATCAGAAATTAAGTCCATGGACAGATGAGTTCATGGTCTTTCCAGAATCGGCAAAGGAGCCAATTCTCCGGCTGACCAGCAATGCTGTACTTTGGCGCGTGCGCAAGTTTCACAAGCTGACACAAATTCTCTAATATCTTTATGCATAGCGGACCACCAAAAGAGTCTAGTAACTGCCTTCTGGGCGGCAGTGACCCCAGGATGGCCACTCAACAACAGAATCATGGAATTCTTGTAAAAGACGTAGTCTGAGAAACACAGGAGCAAATAACTTGCATTCAGGGGTATTGGAAGGAGCAAAGGACTGAGCAGCACAGATTTCAGCTTTCAACTCAGACAAAACCATGGCCACAACAATACCCTGGGGAAGAATGGAGGAAGGACGTTTCAGGTAAGACAACGGTATCCGCTCTTACATTTTTAGATCCAGGTCTGAATGTAATAGACAAATTAAATCTAGAGAAAGGTAATGACCATCTGGCCTGTCTAGGGGTCAACGTCTTGGCGGATTCAACATAGGCTAAGTCTTTGGGATCTGTCACCACGATGAATGGCTCCTTCCAAAAAAAGCCAATTTGACAGCAAGCAACTCTCGATTACCCACATCAGAGTTTCGTTCACCTGTGACCTCAGGTGAACTCAGTACCTGAGGTGCTTGTGGGTGAAATGGAGGGATCTGGTGACCCATGGTTAAGAGACAAAAATCTCATGAAATTTACAATCTGAAGGAAAATGTCCTCTAGTGTTTGCTGCTTGTTGGACAATGAACAATATTCAAAGCTGAAGGCGCAAAATGAAATTTTACCCCACAAAGCTGAAGGTTTAGATACTTTACATAGCGATAAGAAGAAGAAGAGGAAAGTACGTGTAGATTTGCACAGGTTTTGAATCAGGAAACTGAAAGATTACCGGTATCTGATAACAAAGCTGCACAATGTTTGCTAGAAAACAGCTAATTGCGTAAGAGAATAATGTTAAAAATATAGAATAAGCAGCTCGGAAGAAGGCTGAAGGCGGCAGAGACCGCCCTGGTGGGATAACGGGTTTCCCCGTCATCAATCCCACCGATCATTCTAAATTAGAACCGTGTAAGAGAACAGAAAAATGGGATAACAGACCCGAGCTGCTCTAATAAAGCTGGGAAAGATAACTGTAGATACAAGTGGGGGAAAAAGTATATAGTCAGCCACCAATTGTGTAAGTTCTCCTACTTATGGGGTCGGCCTGTAATTGACATCATAGATGACCTCAACTATGAGACAAAATGAGAAAACTAATCCCGAACATCACATTGTCTGATATGGAAAGATTTTTTTTTCAAATTTTGGTGGAAAATAAGTATTTGGTCAATTACAATAGTTCATCTCAAACCTTTGTTCTATCTCCTTTGTTGGCAATGACAGAGGTGAAACGTTTTGTGTAAGTCTTCATAAGGTTGGCACACACTGGTGCTGGGATGTTGGCACACACTGGTGTTGTTATGTTGGCACACACTGGTGCTGGGATGTTGGCCCATTTCTCCATGCAGATCTCCGCTAGAACAATGATGTTTTGGGGCTGTCGCTGGGTAACACGGACTTTAAACTCCCTCCTAAGGCTTTCTATAGGGTTGAGATCTGGAGACTGGCTAAGCCACTAATGCTTCTTACAAAGCCACTCCTTTGTTGCCCTGGGAGTGAGCTTGGGATTATGGTCATGCTGAAAGACCCAGCCACGTCTCATCTTCAATGCCCATGCTAATGGAAGGAGGTTTGCACTCAAAATCTCACGATACATGGACCCATTCATTCTTTCATGTACACGGATTAATGGTCCTGGTCCCTAGGCAGACAAACAACCCCAAAGCATGATGTTGCCACCTCCCTGCTTCACAGTAGGTATGGTGTTCTTTGGATGCAACTCAGCTTTCTTTCTCCTTCAAACACGACGAGTTGTGTTTCTACCAAACAGTTCTACTTTGGTTACATCTGACCTTATGACATTCTCCCAATACTCTTCTGGATCATCCAAAAGCTCTCTTGCAAACTTCAGACGGGCCCAGACATGTAATGGCTTAAGCAGGGGGACACATCAGGCACTCCAGAATCTGAGTCCCTGGCGGCATAGTGTGTGTTACTGATGGTAGCTAGTCTTACGTTAATCCCAGCTCTCTGCAGGTCATTCACTAGATCTCCCCATTTGGTTCTGTTATTTTTGCTCTCCGTTCTTGAGATCATTTTGATACCATGGGGTGAGATCTTGGATGGAGCTCCAGATCTAGGGAGATTATCAATGGTCTTGTATGTCTTCCTTTATTGCTCCCACAGTTGATTTCTTCACACCAAGCTGCTTGCCTATTGCAGATTTAGTCTTCCCAGCCAGGGGCCGGGCTACAGTATTGTTTCTGGTGTCTTTTGACAGCTCTTTGGTCTTCACCATAGTGGGGTTTGGAGTGTGACTGTTTGAGGTTGTGGGCAGGTGTCTTATATACTGATAACAAGTTCACACAGGTGCCAGTACTACAGGTAATGAGTGGAGGACAGAGGAGCCTCCAGTACTACAGGTAATGAGTGGAGGACAGAGGAGCCTCCAGTACTACAGGTAATGAGTGGAGGACAGAGGAGCCTCCAGTACTACAGGTAATGAGTGGAGGACAGAGGAGCCTCCAGTACTACAGGTAATGAGTGGAGGACAGAGGAGCCTCCAGCACTACAGGTAATGAGTGGAGGACAGAGGAGCCTCTTAAAGAAAAAGTCACTGGTCTGTGAGAGCCAGAAATCTTGCTTGTTTGTAGGTGACAAAATACTTATTTTCCACCAAAATTTCTTTCCAAATCAGACAAGGTGATTTTCAGGATTTGTTCTCTCATTTTGTCTCCCATGCTTGAGGTCACCTATGATGTCAATTACAGGCCGGCCTCATCTTGTTATGCTGGCTTCACACCACGGCACAATCCGATCCAGGGCTGTCCGGTGCAAACCGGACAGCCCTGGACCAGACTTTGGCTCTGTAGTATCCTATGGGGCCGGATGGAACCGGATGGCAGCTATCTGCCATCCGGTTTCCATGTGTCTGGGAGGATCTGGGAGGAATCGGATTTTTCTTCTGGACACAAAATCGGAGCAAGCAGTATTTTTGTGTCCGGGGAGAAAAATTTCCCCAAATCGGATCCTCCCAGATCCGGCGCTCCCTAACATGGGAGTCTATGGGGACGGATTGCGCCGATCCGGGAGTATCCGGGAACCGGACACCTGCGGCTGACGTTCAGCGTAAGCTATGCTGAACTTCACCACCAGGAGCTGTCCCCTGTGAAGCGGTTCAGCACCACTTCACAGGGGACAGCTCATCTTGGCTGCATCAGGCTACAAACAGGACCGGAGGGCATATTAGCCTCCGTTTCTGTTTGCAATTCCGGTCCGGGGCTGTCAGGTTCACCCCTGACAGCCCCGTATCGGATCTTGCCGTGGTGTTAAACCGGCCTTAAATGGGAGAACTTGCACAATTGGTGGCTGACTACATACTTTTTTCCCCGCTGCACAGAAAGTTCTATAGAATTTTGATTGCAGTAGAGGACTGACTGAGGGCCAGAGGATGACCTGCAGATGGCTAGAAAACAAATAGGGAGAAGCAACGACATTCTCAGGCTCAGTCATATCTTCCCTAAGGCTTTGTTCACACTGGACATTTCTGATCCCTTTTTGATGCTGCTTTTTTTTTTTTTTGAAAACTTTACCAAAAACAGATCAGTCGCTGTGTCTGCAGCAAAGTGAATGGGATTTTCAACTTTCTGTGCAGACGTCACATTTATGACTGTTGCGTTAGTGATGCAGAAAGTGGATCCAGAAAGTAATGAACATGTCAATTATTGCTCCGTTTTTTCCGCTGTGCTTTCTCCATTGTAATGAAAAAAAGCATCACAAGCTGATCAATAAAAGAAAGGAGGGTGAACAAGAGGCGCAATAGTGCCCTATCACTAGTGACACTAAATGTTAAGATGGTGTGTAGGGGTTTTCACTCACCTATGCCAGTTGTGAGACCCACAACTGGTTTGAAGGCATATGGTAATAATGTACTGATGGCTGCTGCTGGACTTCCACCGGCCACTCACTCGTGGAAACACATCAAGATGTTGGGAAAAGGGTGTGTAACAGTCCACGCTGCCAGGTCCACACGTTTCGGTGCCCTCCTGGCACCTTCCTTAGGGATACCAGGTATCCCTGAGGAAGGTGCCAGGAGGGCACCGAAACGCGTCGGAGAGAATAAAGGAAAACTGATTGAACATCACCTACAAGTTCTTTGGAGTAGCGGTGGATTGTTACACACCCTTTTCCCAACATCACAAACTGATCGGCATTTACACAGTCTGCTTGTGATTTTTTTTAAGTGCGCTTTCCACCCCACAAATGCTCGGCCACCCCATTACTTACCCTCCCCAGCATGTGCTCCAGAGATGTCTTCCTTCTCGGCACCGGGTAACAGGACCTTCGAGAAGTCCCAAGGACCTGGCCATGGTACTCAGTCAGGTGACTTATTACTGCACGATACCCAGAAGTAACACATTGTAGAACACCACTGACTTTGGGGAAGGTAATAATGTGTGTATGTCCATGTCCCTCCCTTATAGACTTCTAGAATGTTGGCTACGAGAATAGCCGAACATGTCAGAAACATTGAAAAAAGCTTCTTAGGACACCCTTTAAGAAGACATTTCAAGGAATATCATAATTCTTCATGTAAAAATTCACAATTTTTTGCTATAGATCAGATTCAAAAACATTGGAGAGGGGGGAACCACCTAGAGAGGAAGTCTAGAGATGAAACCCGTTGGATATATGAGCTCAATTCCCTTGTTCCAATAGGACTCAACCGTGAAACTGAACTGTTTGGTTTCAAATAATCATATTGTCTAACCATCGTAAAGGCCCATTTGAACCCCCTATCAAGCACATCAAGCCAGAGGTCTAGATTTCTCTCATCTGATCAAAAAAGGAAAACCCATCTAAGAAATACCATTACAGAAGACCTCGATTTTTACCCTGTGTGTTTACACAATTTTATTAGTTTTATTTTGTGATAATTTGATACAATAAAGAGAATTTATATAAACACTCCTTAATTGTTTGTATGCGCTGGACCCCGAACCCTAATTTTTATATATACCAATTCAGGCATAAGCCATCTAAGAACGGTACACAGAGTTCTTTAGGGGTTTACGAGCAGCACTCGGGAATAATACCCACAATATATTAAAACCTATATCCCGATTATTTATTTATTACACCAGCTCCAGTGTTCACCCATTAACCTTTTTGGCTTGTACACAGGACCCGCTGAAGCGTGGAGAGCACACAAAACGGTCACCGTCGTCCCTCCGTCCTCCCTTCCCTGCACCCACCGATGTAAAACTTTTGCAATAAAGCTGTTCTTGGAATAAAGGATCCCGGAGTGCCGCTGTTTTCTTCTTAAGTTCTTAACCTTTTTTAGACTTCATTAACTTGATGACCAATGGGAACCGGAACCTTACACCTTGATACCCTCTACCTTTGACAATAGGAAGACTTGTCTAATTAGCAAGGATCAGGGAGAAACTACCGCAACAGTTTCCAGAGACCATTTGAAGAAGTGCCCTCAACAACTACAGCCAAAAGAAGTAATCCCTTGTACACCTCAACAGAAGAAGGAAGAAGAAACAATCGGACCGTACTAGGAAATCTTCCTGTAAATTAGCCTCAATTTCACGGTGCATAGTTAGTACCAGTTGTTACCTTTCCACAACCAGTAGAAGTTCCAGAAGAACACCTGTTGTAGCTGAACCAGATGATCCTGCTATCGGTGAACCTGTCAGTCCCATAGTGAGACTAAGCCAATTCAGTGGTCATTCAGGATCATCTAGATCCACACATAGCTCACTGGAAAATGCACACACCACACCAAATATAGGCACAAGTGAGATACCAGTGTTATGCAGATCAACACGTAGTAACTTGGGTCAACCACCACTTAGACACAGAGAGTAGAATGTAATATGAGAAATGTAAATATGTGTTAAAGTATGTACATATGCAGTAAATATTAGTGTACAGAACGGTGGAGGAACTGGGACGAGCCCCATGAATATTAAGTTAGGGACACAACGTTCCTGGGGTTGGGAGGTAGACCCAGTGCTCCTAAACCCAGACACCCATAGGGAACCATTAAATGGTAAATAGTAAATGTGTTTAAATGTTGAATATTTATTGCAACCCCAGGAGCCTGAAACCGTTAAGTGTATTGTGCCTGCAGGACTATTTGCAAGAACTGTTAAAAGTAATTTTAACATGAACCATTAGCCACGGGACTGGTTATGGCAAAAACCGCTTTTCAGCCTGTGGCAGATGGACTAGCGCCGTATGGACTGCACCTTTCCCTGTTTTCACCATTTTTGATTGTTTTTTGTATATTTTTCTACTTTTGAGACTCTGTTATGTACTGTATATATAATGTCATTATTGTTATTAATGTTGTTTGAAAATGTTTCTCAGTCCGGGAGTACTGAATTTAACTAGGGGGGAATGTGGCACTCCTTCAGGATGATTGCCACAGGAACACCAGGTACGGGGAAGGATTTCCACTCAGGTAAACTCAAATACAACACCTTCTACCCCAGACCTGAAGGGGAAGCTCTACTTGCTGACTTTAGGCAAGGTCCCCTATAAATTCAGGCCTGTGGGAAGAGTTAGACAGTTCAGTATGGAGCAGTACTGAGGAAGACACCTGGTGAACAGAGCCGGGCTAGGCCCGTACCAGAGGAAAGCCTAGCCAGAGGAAGAGTCCAAGAGTGAGGATCAGAAGCAAGGCAAGGAACACTGAGGAGAAGGGAGACCACACCAGTTAGCCCAAGTGAACCTAGAAGCAACTCGGACACCGGAGTCTGAGTCTGCAAGGATCCTGTTAGCCCAGAAGAGAACACTGGAGGGCCAGTGAGACTTCAGTCTTCTGGCAGGACACTTGGAGCACAGCCACTCATAGGACCAGGGACTGTAGAGAAGTAACGGTGCCTGGCAAAGGGTCCTCAACGCTTGCTATATGCAGTAAGCAAGAGAGTCAGGTCAGGTTCCATGCAGACCAAGACTAAGAGACAAACACACAGAGTGGAGGCCTCACAACTCATTGGAGTGGAAGTCCTGAACTGCCTCCAGAAACCTGAACTGTACCCTCGACTGTGCCTTGAACTTGTCACCAGTAAAGGTAAAGAAACAGTAGCCGTTATGTTTGTTTATCCCACTACACCCGAGCCTGCATCCCAGAAGGCTGTGGCAGACTGATCCCCTGCGTGCAACCCCCCTCATCCCCAATTGCCCTGGGGAAATCCTGCTCCACCTACAGGGAGCGTAGTCATCAAACTGCATTAACATCTCCCCAGAGGTCTGCCCTGCAGCTCTGGTGCAATCACCAGACACCATAGGTGGCGTCACTAGACATTCCCTTTTATTTCAAATTTTCCCCTTTTATTTGAAAAAACTGTTTATTGATCGCTCAGGGCCACGGGACCGGGTCACGACCATCCGTGACTCCCCCAGCAGAGACAGGGCCCGGTTCCTGATGGGCGACTCAAGAGCTCAGACATTACACCACCACGCACTGCAGAGGTTACAGGGGTGGGGGTCTGCCTATCAGTGCTCAGACCATACCCAGCACACTGCAGAAGTTACAGGGGTGGGGGTTCCGCCTGTCAGTGCTCAGACCATACACAGCACACTGCAGAGGTTACAGGGGTGGGGGGTCACCTGTCAGTGCTCAGACCATACACCACACACTGCAGAGGTTACAGGGGTGGGGGTTCCGCCTGTCAGTGCTCAAACCATACACCACCCACTGCAGAGGTTACAGGTGTGGGGGTCCGCCTGTCAGTGCTCAGACTGTACTCCGCACACTGCAGAGGTTACAGGGGTGGGGAGTTCGTCTGTCAGTGCTCAGACCATACACCGCACACTGCAGAGGTTACAGGGGTGGGGGGTCCACCTGGCAGTGCTCAGACCATACACCACACACTGCAGAGGTTACAGGGGTGGGGGTCCGCCTGTCAGTGCTACCATACACCCCACAGTGCAGAGGTTACAGGGGTGGGGGGTCCGCCTGTCAGTGCTCAGACCATACACCGCACACTGTAGAGGTTAAAGGGGTGGGGGGTCCGCCTGTCAGTGCTCAGACCATACACCACACACTGCAGAGGTAACAGGGGTGGGGGTTCACCTGTCAGTGCTCAGACCATACACCACACACTGCAGAGGTAACAGGGGCGGGGGTTCACCTGTCAGTGCTCAGACCATACACCACACACTGCAGAGGTTACAGGGGTGGGGGTTCCGCCTGTCAGTGCTCAGACCATACACCACCCACTGCAGAGGTTACAGGTGTGGGGGTCCGCCCGTCAGTGCTCAGACTGTAATCCGCACACTGCAGAGGTTACAGGGGTGGGGAGTTCGTCTGTCAGTGCTCAGACCATACACCGCACACTGCAGAGGTTACAGGGGTGGGGGGTCCACCTGGCAGTGCTCAGACCATACACCACACACTGCAGAGGTTACAGGGGTGGGGGGTCCGCCTGTCAGTGCTACCATACACCCCACAGTGCAGAGGTTACAGGGGTGGGGGGTCTGCCTGTCAGTGCTCAGACCATACACCACACACTGCAGAGGTAACAGGGGTGGGGGTTCACCTGTCAGTGCTCAGACCATACACCACACACTGCAGAGGTAACAGGGGTGGGGGTTCACCTGTCAGTGCTCAGACCATACACCACACACTGCAGAGGTAACAGGGGTGGGGGTGCACCTGTCAGTGCTCAGACCATACACCGCACACTGCAGAGGTTACAGAGATGGGGGTTCACCTGTCAGTGCTCAGACCATACACCACACACTGCAGAGGTTACAGGGGTAGGGAATCCGCCTGTCAGTGCTCAGACCATACACCGCACACTGCAGAGGTTACAGGGGTGGGGGGTCCGCCTGTCAGTGCTCAGAACATACACCACACACTACAGAGGTTACAGTGGTGGGGGGTCCGCCTGTCAGTGCTCAGACCATACACAGCACACTGCAGAGGTTACAGGGGTGGGGGGTCCGCCTGTCAGTGCTACCATACACCACACACTGCAGAGGTTACAGGGGTGGGGGGTCCACCTGTCAGTACTCAGACCATACACCACACACCGCAGAGGTTACAGGAGTGGGGGGTCTGCCTGTCAGTGCTCAGACCATACACCGCACACTGCAGAGGTTACAGGGGTGGGGGGTCCGCCTGTCAGTGCTACCATACACTGCACAGTGCAGAGGTTACAGGAGTGGGGGGTCTGCCTGTCAGTGCTCAGACCATACACCGCACACTGCAGAGGTTACAGGGGTGGGGGGTCCGCCTGTCAGTGCTACCATACACTGCACAGTGCAGAGGTTACAGGGGGGGGGTCCGCCTGTCAGTGCTCAGACCATACACTGCACAGTGCAGAGGTTTCAGGGGTGGTGGTCCGCCTGTCAGTGCACAGATCATAGACCACACACTGCAGAGGTTACAGGGGTGGGGGGTCTGCCTGTCAGTGCTCAGACCATACACCGCACACTGCAGAGGTTACAGGGGTAGGGGGTCCGCCTGTCAGTGCTACCATACACAACACACTGCAGAGGTTACAGTGGTGGGGGGTCCGCCTGTCAGTGCTCAGACCATACACCACACACTGCAGAGGTTACAGGGGTGGGGGGTCTGCCTGTCAGTGCTCAGACCATACACCGCACACTGCAGAGGTTACAGGGGTGGGGGGGTCCGCCTGTCAGTGCTACCATACACTGCACAGTGCAGAGGTTACAGGGGTGGGGGGTCCGCCTGTCAGTGCTCAGACCATACACCGCACACTGCAGAGGTTACAGGGGTGGGGGGTCCGCCTGTCAGTGCTCAGACTATACACCGCACACTGCAGAGGTTACAGGGGTGGGGGTCTGCCTGTCAGTGCTCTGACTATACACTGCACACTGCAGAGGTTACAGGGGTGGGGGGTCTGCCTGTCAGTGCTCAGACCATACACCGCACACTGCAGAGGTTACAGGGGTGGGGGGTCCGCCTGTCAGTGATCTGACCATACACCGCACACTGTAGAGGTTACAGGGGTGGGGGGTCCGCCTGTCAGTGCTACCATACACTACACTCTGCAGAGGATACAGGGGTGGAGGATCCGCCTGTCATGCTCAGACCATACACCACACACTGCAGAGGTTACAGGGGTGGGGGGTCTGCCTGTCAGTGCTACCATACACTGCACAGTGCAGAGGTTACAGGGGTGGGGGGTCCGCCTGTCAGTGCTCAGACCATACACCGCACACTGCAGAGGTTACAGGGGTGGGGGGTCCACCTGTCAGTGCTACCATACACTGCACAGTGCAGAGGTTACAGGGGTGGGGGGTCCGCCTGTCAGTGCTCAGACCATACACCGCACACTGCAGAGGTTACAGGGGTGGGGGTCCACCTGTCAGTGCTACCATACACTGCACACTGCAGAGGTTACAGGGGTGGGGGGTCCGCCTGTCAGTGCTCAGACCATACACCGCACACTGCAGAGGTTACAGGGATGGGGGGTCCACCTGTCAGTGCTACCATACACTGCACAGTGCAGAGGTTACAGGGGTGGGGGGTCCGCCTGTCAGTGCTCAGACCATACACCGCACACTGCAGAGGTTACAGGGGTGGGGGTTCACCTGTCAGTGCTCAGACCATACACCACACACTGCAGAGGTAACAGGGGTGGGGGGTCCGCCTGTCAGTGCTCAGACCATACACTGCACACTGCAGAGGTTACAGGGGTAGGGGGTCCGCCTGTCAGTGCTCAGACCATACACCACACACTGCAGAGGTTACAGGGGTGGGGGGTCCGCCTGTCAGTGCTCAGACCATACACCACACACTGCAGAGGTTACAGTGGTGGGGGGTCCGCCTGTCAGTGCTCAGACCATACACAGCACACTGCAGAGGTTACAGGGGTGGGGGGGTCCGCCTGTCAGTGCTCAGACCATACACAGCACACTGAAAGAGGTTACAGGGGTGGGGGTCCGGCTGTCAGTGCTCAGACAATACACCTCTGAGGCTTATCCTTACTGTAAAGCCGAAACGCGTTGTATGTTCTCCAATATATTACGGATGGAATAAACTACTACTTTGGAAAATAAGAAGAATTTGGATGGTGTCTTTCTGGACCTGGGGGCGCTCGTCTATACACCAGATAATCTCTTTCTGTGTATGTTAATAAAGTTATATTTTATGAAACATTAACTCCTTAGTGCTCGCACGTATTGAATAATTGATGGAGTGTTTCCAATTTAGTCCCAACAAGCATGCTCATATGGTAGACAAATTGTGACCATGAAAGTATATAATTGGTGGTGACATGTTGCGGTTCTGAACTTTTCGTTATTGTATCAAAGTGTCAGATCTTCAGTGTTTTCCCATGAAAAGAGATAAAAATTTACAAAAATGTCGGGGGTGTACTCACTTGTGAGATACTGCACATATTTTTTTCACCTTATCTCTCAAATGTCTTCATGACTCTTTTTTTAAATAATTGTGAAAGGAATAAGTAAGAGAACTTCCCTCTTTCCCTGGTCCTATGTGTATATAAGGCTCCATGTAAGATCCCATGTTGGAGTCACTTGCATTATTCGTCTCAATACAGAATCACCTGTTGGGTCTCTTCCATTTGGCTCCAACTTCACATCGGTGCTGGTTATTACCCGGAGGCTGAACAAGGTGAGAAATATTTCTTCTCTTTCCTCTTTGGTTTGTTATGGGAAGAATAAGACATGAAAGTCAATAATATTCCTCTGCACCCGATGTCCCAGGAAGGCAGGGGGGGAACCGGAAGCAGAACTGCATAGAAAGAGCCGCCCTGGGTGCAGAGGAAGAGCTGCCCCTGGGTGTAGAGAAAGAGCCGCCCCTGGGTGTAGAGGAAGAGCTGCCCCTGGGTGCTGAGGAAGAGCCACCCGGGTGCAGAGGAAAAGCTGCCCCTGGGTGTAGAGAAAGAGCCGCCCCTGGGTGTAGAGAAAGAGCCGCCCTGGGTGCAGAGGAAGAGCCGCCCCTGGGTGCAGAGAAAGAGCCGCCCCTGGGTGCAGAGAAAGAGCCGCCCTGGGTGTAGAGAAAGAGCTGCCCCTGGGTGTAGAGAAAGAGCCGCCCCTGGGTGTAGAGGAAGAGCTGCCCCTGGGTGCAGAGAAAGAGCTGCCCCTGGGTGCAGAGAAATAGCCACCCTGGGTGCAGAGGAAGAGCCGCCCTGGGTGCAGAGGAAGAGCCACCCTGGGTGCAGAGGAAGAGCTGCCCCTGGGTGCAGAGAAAGAGCCGCCCCTGGGTGCAGAGGAAGAGCCGCCCCTGGGTGCAGAGGAAGAGCCGCCCCTGAGTGTAGAGAAAGAGCCGCCCCTGGGTGTAGAGAAAGAGCCGCCCCTGGGTGCAGAGAAAGAGCCGCCCCTGGGTGCAGAGGAAGAGCCGCCCCTGGGTGTAGAGAAAGAGCCGCCCCTGGGTGTAGAGAAAGAGCCGCCCCTGGGTGTAGAGAAAGAGCCGCCCCTGGGTGCAGAGGAAGAGCCACCCTGGGTGCAGAGGAAGAGCCACCCTGGGTGCAGAGGAAGAGCTGCCCCTGGGTGCAGAGAAAGAGCCACCCAGGTGCAGAGAAAGAGCCACCCTGGGTGCAGAGGAAGAGCCACCCTGGGTGCAGAGGAAGAGCCACCCTGGGTGCAGAGGAAGAGCTGCCCCTGGGTGTAGACAAAGAGCTGCCCCTGGGTCTAGAGGAAGGGCCGCCCTCAAGGGGAATGATTTTTTTTATAATTCAAAGGTTATATCCACCATTGGCCACTCGATCAGACAATTTATTATTTGACAACACTTTAACTGAAACTAATAATATTAATAAGTGGCTGCTTTCTCTCTAGAGAGTGTAAGCTCTTATGGTCAGTGGGGTCCTCTCTCTTTCCTGTAGAGTGTAAGCTCTTATGGTCAGCAGGGTCCTCTCTCTCTCCTCTAGAGTGTAAGCTCTTATGGTCAGTGGGGTCCTCTCTCTCTCTCCTGTAGAGGGTAAGCTCTTATGGTCAGCGGGGTCCTCTCTCTCTCCTGTAAAGTGTAAGCTCTTATGGTCCGCAGGGTCCTCTCTTCTGTAGAGTGTAAGCTCTTATGGTCAGTGGGGTCCTCTCTCTTGTCCTGTAGAGTCTAAGCTCTGTTGGTCAGTGGGATTCCCTTTCTCCTGTAGAGTGTAAGCTCTTATGGTCAGTGGGGTCCCCTTTCTCCTGTAGAGTGTAAGCTCTTATGGTCAGTGAAGTCCCCTTTCTCCTGTACAGTGTAAGCTCTTATGGTCAGTGAGGTCCTCTCTCTCTCTCCTGTGGAATGTAAGCTCTTATGGTCAGCAGGGTCCTCTCTCTCTCCCCTGTAGAGTGTAAGCTCCTATGGTTAGTAGTGTTAGTAGTGTCCTCTTTCTCTCTGTCCTGTAGAGTGTAAGCTCTTATGGTCAGTGGGGTCCCCTTTCTCCTGTAGAGTGTAAGCTCTTATGGTCAGTGAAGTCTTCTTTCTCCTGTACAGTGTAAGCTCTTATGGTCAGTGAGGTCCTCTCTCTCTCTTCTGTGGAATGTAAGCTCTTATGGTCAGTGGAGTCCTCTCTCTCTCTCTCCTGTAGAGTGTAAGCTCTTATGGTCAGCAGGGTCCTCTATCTCTCCTGTAGAATGTAAGCTCTTATGGTCAGTGGGGTCCTCTCTCTCTTTCTCCTGTAGAATGTAAGCTCTTATGGTCAGTGGGGTCCTCTCTCTCTTTCTCCTGTAGAATGTAAGCTCTTATGGTCAGTGGGGTCCTCTCTCTCTCCTGTAGAGTGTAAGCTCTTATGGTCTGTTGGGTCCTCTCTGTCTCTGTCTCTCCTGTAGAGTGTAAGATCTTATGATCAGCAGGGTCCTCCTTCTCTCTCTTGTAAAATGTAAGCTCTTATGGTCAGCGGAGTCTTCTCTCTCTCCTGTAGAGTGTAAGCTCTTATGGTCAGTGGGGTCCTCTCTCTCTCCTGTAGAGTGTAAGCTCTTATGGTCAGCGAAGTCTTCTCTCTCTCCTGTAGAGAGACCATTTGAAGGGGTTATACATTACCAGTATTTGCATATGAATCTCTCGGCTTTGCTCCAGAGCTTAGAAATCACGTTCTAGAAGTTTATGTAGAAAGGCGGCAGAGCAGCGGGGGCAGGCCGATAGTCTTGGATCCGATCACCGCACCCCGACGCACGTCCAGACTCATTACCATATACTTTCAGTACAGGATTTCTCAGTGCTGGAGCCACACATTGGGGTCATGTAGATATCGATTAACATGTATATCTCAGTCCTGGGACATTGATCACTTTGTATTTCTCAGTCCTCCGCGGACATGTGTAGTAATGATGACAGATATAACAGGCTTTAATGTGCTGCGTATATAGAGGGGAGCGGACAATTCACCAGAATGATTGATGATTTGCAGGATGAAGCTTCTCCTCCTCGTCCTCATCTGGACGGTGTCTGACGCCGCGGCCACAGGTTCAGTAAACGTCTTTCTTTACCCTTTATAACAATGGATGATGTGATTAGATACCTGCAACTACATGAAAAAGGGAGGAGCTGACTCCTCGGGGGCGGGATAATCTGCAGAGCATTACACTGCCATAAAAATAAGCCTCCTTCACATGTCTTCAGTATTCTCTAAAGCCATCCTAGCTTCAGCATAAAGTCTAAGGAAACATCCCGAGAGTAGACAGAACTGGAAGAATAGAGAGCAGCGACAGCCTGCATGTCTAGTGTTACTAGGGGGCGGGGTCTGGTTTGGGGAGTGACTTCTTCCAACAGTTAGAGCTATGAACATTTAAACCCCACCCCCAAGGAACACTCAGAAAAGCCAGGACAGCACCCAAAAATACCACTTTTAGATATGACCTTGCTAAGCACCGTCCTCTTCACTTCACATTTCCCTGGAAGAGATGAACGGCAGAGCAGCATTGTGGAAAGGATGGGTAGGATAATGCACAGAGATGAGGAGAAGATGTAGGACAGTGCAGCACTGTGGAGAGGATGGGTAGGATAATAGACAGAGATGAGGAGGAGATATAGGACAGTGCAGCACTGTGGAGAGGACGGGTAGGGTAATAGACAGAGATGAGGAGGAGATGTAGGACAGTGCAGAACTGTGGAGAGGACAGGTAGAATAATACACAGAGATGAGAAGGAGATGTAGGACAGTACAGCATTGTGGAAAGGATGAGAAGTGTGATAGACAGAGATGAGAAGGAGATGTAGGACAGTGCAGAACTGTGGCGAGGATGGGTAGAATAATACACAGAGATGAGAAGGAGATGTAGGACAGTACAGCATTGTGGAAAGGATGAGATGTGTGATAGACAGAGATGTAGGGCAGTGGAGAACTGTGAAGAGGATGGATAGAATACAGAAATACAGAGATGAGGAGATGTAGGGCGGTTTAGCCCTGTGGAGAGGACAGGAAGTGTGATGGAGATGAGGCGGAGATATAGGATGGTACAGCAATGTGAAGAGGATGGGTAAGGGGTGTAGACAGAGATGAGGAAGAGAGCACTGTGGAGATGCGGGGTGGTGCAGAACTGTGGAGAGACCGGATAGGATAATATACAGATATGATGAGAAGATGTAAGGTGATGCAGCACTTTGGAGAGGACGGGTAGAATTGTAGATAGAGATGAGAAGAATATGTAGGAAAGTGCAGCACTGTGAAGGGACTGGGTAGGGTGATACACAGAGATGAGGAGAAGATGAAGGTTGGGTTAGCACTGTGGAGACAAAGGGTAGGTGATGGATAGAGATGAGGGAGGTGATGGAGAATGATGTAGCACTTGGAAGAGGATGGTGGCTGATAGAGATGAGGAGGAGATGATGGATAGTGCAGCACTGTGTAGAGCAGTGTTTCCCAACTCCAGTCCTCAAGGCACACCAACAGGTCATGTTTTCAGGATTTCCTTAGGATTGCACAGGTGTTAGTTTAATCACTTGCACAGGGGATAATTCCATCATCTGTCTAATGATAAGGAAATCCTGAAAACATGACCTGTTGGTGTGCCTTGAGGACTGGAGTTGGGGAACACTGGTGTAGAGGATGGGTAGGGTGGTAGATAGAGATGTGGAGGAGATAATGGATAGTGCAGCACTGTGTAGAGGATGGGTAGGTGGTAGATAGAGATGTGGAGGAGATGATGGATAGTGCAGCACTGTGTAGAGGATGGGTAGGGTGGTAGATAGAGATGTGGAGGAGATGATGGATAGTGCAGCATTGTGGAGAGGATGGGTAGGTGGTAGATAGAGATGTGGAGGAGATGATGGATAGTGCAGCATTGTGGAGAGGATGGGTAGGTGGTAGACAGATATAATGAGATGATGTAAGTGATGCAGCACTGTGAAGAGCATGGGTAGGGTGGTAGATAGAGATGAGGAGGAGATGTAGGGTGGTGCAGCCCTGTGGGTGAACCAGGTAGGGTGATAGTCAGAGATGAGAATAAGCGTGTAGCGCTTACATGTAAATCTTTGGTTATGAAATATTGTGAGATGCAGAACTGGTGACCGTCACACCCCAGTAGAGTTTACTAAGCACCAAGGCAGTCCCCATCCTTCTGCCGCCCGTCTTCTCCACTATCTGACAATGGACACGTCTTCCGTCTCTATGGACAGGGCTTTTACTTGGCTTTTTCTGCTCAGTTGCAGAAATCACGGATGATGAGGAATTTCCTTCAACGATGGACGGACAAGAATTGGAAAACTCCTTGGAAACAAACTCCTCGGAAACATGTAACTGTAAGTGACGGGTGGGTGCGGTGGTCAATGCTATAACTGATTCTACCCCCTGACCATGTCCAGGCAGCATGAAAGGTCTAATTCCTCTAGTAGATGTCAGATGCATCAGACAGAGCAGACAAGTAGACATGTTTTAGTCTAGCAGGAGAGACTGAACTTAGCTAGCGAGGAAGCAATTGGTTGTCCATTATGATGTTGGCTGTGTTCAGATTATTGGTTTATAGAGCTTCAATCCTCCATGTTTCACCTTCTCTTTATAGATCGGAACCTCGCACTTCAGGGTCGAGCGACTCAATCTTCAATTTACGATAATCCGAATCATGGGTTTAGGTCAATTGCAATAAATGCAGTAGACGGAAACCTCGACTCCAATTTCCATCGCGGATCCTGTACTCACACTCAAAATGACGTGTCTCCCTGGTGGAGGGTGGACCTACTGAACTCTTACAAGATTCACCACATAACCATCACTAACAGAGGAGACTGCTGTGCAGAGCGGCTGAACGGGGCAGAAATCCTGGTTGGAGACTCGTTGGACAACAACGGGAACAATAATCAGAGGTGAGAACGAGCGGGTACAGGCTCTGATTTACCAGTAAATGTTCTATATCTCACATCATGTTCCAAAGAAGATAAATACACGGCGCTCACCACATCATGTTACAATCCATGAAGATATTTATTTAACCTATTTATATGCAGTGGGGAAAGAACTATTTATTCAGCCACCAATTGTGTAAGTTCTCCCACTTCTCCAAATGAGGTCGGCCTGTAATTGACATCATAGGTGACCTCAACTATGAGAGGCAAAATGAGAAAACTAATCCTGAAATCACATTGTCTGATCTGGAAAGGATTTTTTTTTCAAATTTTGGTGGAAAATAATTATTTGGTTACCTAAAAACAAGCAAGATTTCTGGCTGTCACAGACCTGTAACTTTTTCTTTAGGAGGCTCCTTTTTCCTCCATTCATTACCTGCAGTACTGGAGGCTCCTTTGTCCTCCACTCATTACCTGTAGTACTGGAGGCTCCTTTGTCCTCCACTCATTACCTGTAGTGCTGGAGGCTCCTCTGTCCTCCACTCATTACCTGCAGTACTGGAGGCTCCTCTGTCCTCCACTCATTACCTGTAGTACTGGAGGCTCCTCTGTCCTCCACTCATTACCTGTAGTACTGGAGGCTCTTCTGTCCTCCACTCATTACCTGTAGTACTGGAGGCTCCTCTGTCCTCCATTCATTACCTGTAGTACTGGAAGCCCCTCTGTCCTCCACTCATTACCTGCAGTACTGGAGGCTCCTCTGTCCTCCAATCATTACCTGTAGTACTGGAGGCTCCTTTGTCCTCCATTCATTACCTGTAGTACTGGAAGCCCCTCTGTCCTCCACTCATTACCTGCAGTACTGGAGGCTCCTCTGTCCTTCACTCATTACCTGTAGTACTGGAGGCTCCTCTGTCCTCCACTCATTACCTGTAGTACTGGAGGCTTCATTGTCCTCCACTCATTACCTGCAGTACTGGAGGCTCCTCTGTCCTCCACTCATTACCTGTAGTACTGGAGGCTCCTCTGTCCTCTACTCATTACCTGTAGTACTGGAGGCTTCATTGTCCTCCACTCATTACCTGCAGTACTGGAGGATCCTCTGTCCTCAACTCATTACCTGCAGTACTGGAGGCTCCTCTGTCCTCCACTCATTATCTGTAGTACTGGAGGCTCTTTTGTCCTCCACTCATTACCCGTAGTGCTGGAGGCTCCTCTGTCCTCCACTCATTACCTGTAGTACTAGAGGCTCCTCTGTCCTCCACTCATTACCTGTAGTACTGGAGGCTTCATTGTCCTCCACTCATTACCTGCAGTACTGGAGGCTCCTCTGTCCTCAACTCATTACCTGCAGTACTGGAGGCTCCTCTGTCCTCCACTCATTACCTGTAGTACTGGAGGCTCCTTTGTCCTCCACTCATTACCTGTAGTGCTGGAGGCTCCTCTGTCCTCCACTCATTACCTGTAGTACTGGAGGCTCCTCTGTCCTCCACTCATTACCTGTAGTACTGGAGGCTCCTCTGTCCTCCATTACCTGTAGTACTGAAGCCCCTCTGTCCTCCACTCATTACCTGCAGTACTAGAGGCTCCTCTGTCCTCCACTCATTACCTGTAGTACTGGAGGCTCCTTTGTCCTCCATTCATTACCTGTAGTACTGGAAGCCCCTCTGTCCTCCACTCATTACCTGCAGTACTGGAGGCTCCTCTGTCCTCCACTCATTACCTGTAGTACTGGAGGCTCCTCTGTCCTCCACT
Source organism: Allobates femoralis (assembly GCA_033576535.1). Lineage (NCBI taxonomy): Eukaryota > Metazoa > Chordata > Amphibia > Anura > Aromobatidae > Allobates > Allobates femoralis. The sequence goes on from JARQOC010000013.1 coordinate 14,976,589, forward strand.
CATTACCTGTAGTACTGGAGGCTTCATTGTCCTCTACTCATTACCTGCAGTACTGGAGGCTCCTCTGTCCTCCACTCATTACCTGTAGTACTGGAGGCTTCATTGTCCTCCACTCATTACCTGCAGTACTGGAGGCTCCTCTGTCCTCCACTCATTACCTGCAGTACTGGAGGCTCCTCTGTCCTCCACTCATTACCTGCAGTACTGGAGGCTCCTCTGTCCTCCACTCATTACCTGCAGTACTGGCACCTGTTTGAACTTATCAGTATAAAAGACACCTGTCTGCAACCTCAAACAGTCACACTCCCTCTATCTCTCCACAACCCTCTATAATCTCCAGACTTCCCTTTCCCCTCCAGACCCCTGTGTCCTTCAGATTCATCTGTCTTGACCCTTTTGTCCTCCTCACTTCTAGGTCCAGACTCCTTAGTCATCTCCAAACTTCTGTGTCCCCCTCCATACCCTTTTGTCCTCTCCAGACACTTGTGTCCCCCAAACTCAACTGTCCTTTCCAGACTGAACTGTCCTCTCCAGACTTATATGTCGTCCCCAAATTACTTTGCCCTCTTTAGACCCCTGTGTTTTCTCTACACCCCTGTGTCAACCATGCTCATCTGTCCTCTATAGACACTTTTTTTCTCCTTCAGACTACTCTGTTCTCTCCAAATCCCTTTGTCTTCTAGATTTCACTGTCCTCTCCACACTCTTCTTTCTCCTCCAGACTCCTCTATTTCCTGCCGACCCCACTGTCTCCTCTATGCTCCTTTCTTAGTACCTGACTGTATATAAAATGTACATAGATATATGCATGGAGGGACTCTAACCAGTCGTGGTTCTTATTTCAGGTGTGCAGTGGTGGCAACAATTCCACATGGAGTAACCCAAACCTTCATATGCAACAATATAGTCGGAAGATATGTCAACATCATTTTGCTTGGAAAAAAGGAATATCTTACACTGTGCGAAGTTCAGGTTTTTGGTTCGTAGAACTCTTGCCGATAATGGGAAGTATCATATTGCTGCCAATTTAGCAATAATCTACGATAAATAAATATGCATAAGTGCAAAATATCATAAAATAAAAGCTTTGACATTTATAATGCTTGATGTCCAATTCTTTGCTTCCTGGAGTTCAGAAAATGAGCGTGACGCTGAGTCACTACTAACGGACAAAACATGAGGGAGGCGAGTCAGGAGATCCGGGGTCAGATACCAAACAACTGACTGGTAAGACAATAGAGTAATCAGGTCACAGTCCAAGTTCAGAGTTCTAAGAAGGTAGTGGATCAAGACAAAGGGACTAGGTAAGACGGATAGTCAAAGGCAAGGTCGGGCATCAAAATATGAGTAAATCAGAGAATTAGAAACGAGGCACACACACCACTGAACTAAGGCTACAACTGGCAATAGTCAGAAAACAGAAGTTGGTCAAAGTGTTGGTCCATATTACGACCTCCCAAGCCTCCACCTCCACAATGAAAGCTCTTCACTGATCAGGATGGAGCGTTCCTCAGTACAAAAACAATAACAGTCAGTTATGGAGAACTTGGTTTACTAATTGGGGGGGGGGGGGGGGTCTACGTGGCTTCTTCAATTTCTCTAAACAGGGTTTATTTAACAACAGGATGGACACACCTGAGCTATCTCTCCAGGACCACTGTGCTGCACTTTTGACCCTGGCATGTGAGGTCTCGGACATTACCACAGTAATTTACCTAACCGGTTCTTTCTACTATGAGAGCCTAAACTACCTACAGTACGAGTTGTAAATCGCGGGTGCTTCTGATAGCCCTCTGGAGGTACAGCATGATAGTTAACAACCTAACTAGACTATATTCCCCACATTCAGCTTCTCTCACCGAAGGTTCTAGGAGAGAACAAGCCTCTGAGCTTGTGTGCAGCAGTTGTGGGGCCTTCAGTTGCTGAGCAACTAAGATGACTGATCTGCACTAGTTTGGCACCAAACTAAAGAACTACGTGCACATGTCCCGCCAAATTGATATAGTTGCCCATGCTCAGGACTTATGGTTGAAAGATCTTTCAGTCTTTTCCGCTTGTCCTGATCCAGAAATAACAGGCCGGATTGGGTCTCGGTAGGTTCAAACAGAGTAGTTGGATATTCGGTGGTTAACAGGTAACTCCGGGAATGGAAGGGAAGGGGCTCTGCACTGGTAACACCCGATGATGTCTCCTCGGTATAAGTTCTCATTATGATGACAAACTCAGCGCTTTCCAGGAGTGTGGCACTTGGACCACTCAGTCAGTCTCTTTCTGGTGACCAGATTCAGGACTCTAGGAAAGTGAATGGAAAGCAGGTCACAAGATGTCTGCACTCCTCAAATTTCACTTCCTCTACATGACCTACCAAAGAGTCTCTTGACCGGCTTGCACAGTGACCCCTGGTGGATGGGAGGCGACACTACAGGTGTGACCTCCATTCTCTCACATGGACACAAAATATTGTTTAAAATTTTTAAAGCCCCCAATAGCATCCGGCAACCAAGCCCTAAGATCCGCCTCCTGTATATGTGAGATTAGTAAGAGGTTTAATGATCTGAGAAAAACATTTTCTATAATAAGCAGTAAATTCTAGAAAACGCTGCAATGGTTTGAGGTCAGGAGGTTGAACCCAACCAAGTATAGCCTGCACCTTCCCAGCACCATCTTACACCCTTCTGCCAATACAATAAACCCAAAGAATAAAATATCCTAAACAGAAAAAGTTACTTTCTCCAATTTAACAATCAAATAATTCTCTCTCAACCTTTTGTAATATAAAATGGACACGTTCATAGTCTCCAGATTGGGTGAAACAAATTGGATATCATCAAGATATCATCACAATAAAACTTCCAATGCAATCAGAAAAGACATCATTCATGAAGCTTTGAGATATATCTGGTGCATTGGTTACCCTGAAAAGGCGTGAGGCCCTCCAACATTAAAAACGCTGTCCTCCACTCGTCATCAGCCTTCAGAATGGGTATCACTT